>OV651824.1:798062-1056904 GCA_927349885.1 Psylliodes chrysocephalus | reverse complement strand
TAAACTAAATAAACTAAATAAACTAAATAAACTAAATAAACTAAATAAACTAAATAAACTAAATAAACTAAATAAACTAAATAAACTAAATAAACTAAATAAACTAAATAAACTAAATAAACTAAATAAACTAAATAAACTAAATAAACTAAATAAACTAAATAAACTAAATAAACTAAATAAACTAAATAAACTAAATAAACTAAATAAACTAAATAAACTAAATAAACTAAATAAACTAAATAAACTAAATAAACTAAATAAACTAAATAAACTAAATAAACTAAATAAACTAAATAAACTAAATAAACTAAATAAACTAAATAAACTAAATAAACTAAATAAACTAAATAAACTAAATAAACTAAATAAACTAAATAAACTAAATAAACTAAATAAACTAAATAAACTAAATAAACTAAATAAACTAAATAAACTAAATAAACTAAATAAACTAAATAAACTAAATAAACTAAATAAACTAAATAAACTAAATAAACTAAATAAACTAAATAAACTAAATAAACTAAATAAACTAAATAAACTAAATAAACTAAATAAACTAAATAAACTAAATAAACTAAATAAACTAAATAAACTAAATAAACTAAATAAACTAAATAAACTAAATAAACTAAATAAACTAAATAAACTAAATAAACTAAATAAACTAAATAAACTAAATAAACTAAATAAACTAAATAAACTAAATAAACTAAATAAACTAAATAAACTAAAATAAACTAAATAAACTAAATAAACTAAATAAACTAAATAAACTAAATAAACTAAATAAACTAAATAAACTAAATAAACTAAATAAACTAAATAAACTAAATAAACTAAATAAACTAAATAAACTAAATAAACTAAATAAACTAAATAAACTAAATAAACTAAATAAACTAAATAAACTAAATAAACTAAATAAACTAAATAAACTAAATAAACTAAATAAACTAAATAAACTAAATAAACTAAATAAACTAAATAAACTAAATAAACTAAATAAACTAAATAAACTAAATAAACTAAATAAACTAAATAAACTAAATAAACTAAATAAACTAAATAAACTAAATAAACTAAATAAACTAAATAAACTAAATAAACTAAATAAACTAAATAAACTAAATAAACTAAATAAACTAAATAAACTAAATAAACTAAATAAACTAAATAAACTAAATAAACTAAATAAACTAAATAAACTAAATAAACTAAATAAACTAAATAAACTAAATAAACTAAATAAACTAAATAAACTAAATAAACTAAATAAACTAAATAAACTAAATAAACTAAATAAACTAAATAAACTAAATAAACTAAATAAACTAAATAAACTAAATAAACTAAATAAACTAAATAAACTAAATAAACTAAATAAACTAAATAAACTAAATAAACTAAATAAACTAAATAAACTAAATAAACTAAATAAACTAAATAAACTAAATAAACTAAATAAACTAAATAAACTAAATAAACTGAATAAACTAAATAAACTGAATAAACTAAATAAACTGAATAAACTAAATAAACTGAATAAACTAAATAAACTGAATAAACTAAATAAACTGAATAAACTAAATAAACTAAATAAACTAAATAAACTGAATAAACTAAATAAACTGAATAAACTAAATAAACTAAATAAACTAAATAAACTAAATAAACTAAATAAACTAAATAAACTAAATAAACTAAATAAACTAAATAAACTAAATAAACTAAATAAACTAAATAAACTAAATAAACTAAATAAACTAAATAAACTAAATAAACTAAATAAACTAAATAAACTAAATAAACTAAATAAACTAAATAAACTAAATAAACTAAATAAACTAAATAAACTAAATAAACTAAATAAACTAAATAAACTAAATAAACTAAATAAACTAAATAAACTAAATAAACTAAATAAACTAAATAAACTAAATAAACTAAATAAACTAAATAAACTAAATAAACTAAATAAACTAAATAAACTAAATAAACTAAATAAACTAAATAAACTAAATAAACTAAATAAACTAAATAAACTAAATAAACTAAATAAACTAAATAAACTAAATAAACTAAATAAACTAAATAAACTAAATAAACTAAATAAACTAAATAAACTAAATAAACTAAATAAACTAAATAAACTAAATAAACTAAATAAACTAAATAAACTAAATAAACTAAATAAACTAAATAAACTAAATAAACTAAATAAACTAAATAAACTAAATAAACTAAATAAACTAAATAAACTAAATAAACTAAATAAACTAAATAAACTAAATAAACTAAATAAACTAAATAAACTAAATAAACTAAATAAACTAAATAAACTAAATAAACTAAATAAACTAAATAAACTAAATAAACTAAATAAACTAAATAAACTAAATAAACTAAATAAACTAAATAAACTAAATAAACTAAATAAACTAAATAAACTAAATAAACTAAATAAACTAAATAAACTAAATAAACTAAATAAACTAAATAAACTAAATAAACTAAATAAACTAAATAAACTAAATAAACTAAATAAACTAAATAAACTAAATAAACTAAATAAACTAAATAAACTAAATAAACTAAATAAACTAAATAAACTAAATAAACTAAATAAACTAAATAAACTAAATAAACTAAATAAACTAAATAAACTAAATAAACTAAATAAACTAAATAAACTAAATAAACTAAATAAACTAAATAAACTAATAAACTAAATAAACTAAATAAACTAAATAAACTAAATAAACTAAATAAACTAAATAAACTAAATAAACTAAATAAACTAAATAAACTAAATAAACTAAATAAACTAAATAAACTAAATAAACTAAATAAACTAAATAAACTAAATAAACTAAATAAACTAAATAAACTAAATAAACTAAATAAACTAAATAAACTAAATAAACTAAATAAACTAAATAAACTAAATAAACTAAATAAACTAAATAAACTAAATAAACTAAATAAACTAAATAAACTAAATAAACTAAATAAACTAAATAAACTAAATAAACTAAATAAACTAAATAAACTAAATAAACTAAATAAACTAAATAAACTAAATAAACTAAATAAACTAAATAAACTAAATAAACTAAATAAACTAAATAAACTAAATAAACTAAATAAACTAAATAAACTAAATAAACTAAATAAACTAAATAAACTAAATAAACTAAATAAACTAAATAAACTAAATAAACTAAATAAACTAAATAAACTAAATAAACTAAATAAACTAAATAAACTAAATAAACTAAATAAACTAAATAAACTAAATAAACTAAATAAACTAAATAAACTAAATAAACTAAATAAACTAATAAACTAAATAAACTAAATAAACTAAATAAACTAAATAAACTAAATAAACTAAATAAACTAAATAACTAAATAAACTAAATAAACTAAATAAACTAAATAAACTAAATAAACTAAATAAACTAAATAAACTAAATAAACTAAATAAACTAAATAAACTAAATAAACTAAATAAACTAAATAAACTAAATAAACTAAATAAACTAAATAAACTAAATAAACTAAATAAACTAAATAAACTAAATAAACTAAATAAACTAAATAAACTAAATAAACTAAATAAACTAAATAAACTAAATAAACTAAATAAACTAAATAAACTAAATAAACTAAATAAACTAAATAAACTAAATAACTAAATAAACTAAATAAACTAAATAAACTAAATAAACTAAATAAACTAAATAAACTAAATAAACTAAATAAACTAAATAAACTAAATAAACTAAATAAACTAAATAAACTAAATAAACTAAATAAACTAAATAAACTAAATAAACTAAATAAACTAAATAAACTAAATAAACTAAATAAACTAAATAAACTAAATAAACTAAATAAACTAAATAAACTAAATAAACTAAATAAACTAAATAAACTAAATAAACTAAATAAACTAAATAAACTAAATAAACTAAATAAACTAAATAAACTAAATAAACTAAATAAACTAAATAAACTAAATAAACTAAATAAACTAAATAAACTAAATAAACTAAATAAACTAAATAAACTAAATAAACTAAATAAACTAAATAAACTAAATAAACTAAATAAACTAAATAAACTAAATAAACTAAATAAACTAAATAAACTAAATAAACTAAATAAACTAAATAAACTAAATAAACTAAATAAACTAAATAAACTAAATAAACTAAATAAACTAAATAAACTAAATAAACTAAATAAACTAAATAAACTAAATAAACTAAATAAACTAAATAAACTAAATAAACTAAATAAACTAAATAAACTAAATAAACTAAATAAACTAAATAAACTAAATAAACTAAATAAACTAAATAAACTAAATAAACTAAATAAACTAAATAAACTAAATAAACTAAATAAACTAAATAAACTAAATAAACTAAATAACTAAATAAACTAAATAAACTAAATAAACTAAATAAACTAAATAAACTAAATAAACTAAATAAACTAAATAAACTAAATAAACTAAATAAACTAAATAAACTAAATAAACTAAATAAACTAAATAAACTAAATAAACTAAATAAACTAAATAAACTAAATAAACTAAATAAACTAAATAAACTAAATAAACTAAATAAACTAAATAAACTAAATAAACTAAATAAACTAAATAAACTAAATAAACTAAATAAACTAAATAAACTAAATAAACTAAATAAACTAAATAAACTAAATAAACTAAATAAACTAAATAAACTAAATAAACTAAATAAACTAAATAAACTAAATAAACTAAATAAACTAAATAAACTAAATAAACTAAATAAACTAAATAAACTAAATAAACTAAATAAACTAAATAAACTAAATAAACTAAATAAACTAAATAAACTAAATAAACTAAATAAACTAAATAAACTAAATAAACTAAATAAACTAAATAAACTAAATAAACTAAATAAACTAAATAAACTAAATAAACTAAATAAACTAAATAAACTAAATAAACTAAATAAACTAAATAAACTAAATAAACTAAATAAACTAAATAAACTAAATAAACTAAATAAACTAAATAAACTAAATAAACTAAATAAACTAAATAAACTAAATAAACTAAATAAACTAAATAAACTAAATAAACTAAATAAACTAAATAAACTAAATAAACTAAATAAACTAAATAAACTAAATAAACTAAATAAACTAAATAAACTAAATAAACTAAATAAACTAAATAAACTAAATAAACTAAATAAACTAAATAAACTAAATAAACTAAATAAACTAAATAAACTAAATAAACTAAATAAACTAAATAAACTAAATAAACTAAATAAACTAAATAAACTAAATAAATAAATAAACTAAATAAACTAAATAAACTAAATAAACTAAATAAACTAAATAAACTAAATAAACTAAATAAACTAAATAAACTAAATAAACTAAATAAACTAAATAAACTAAATAAACTAAATAAACTAAATAAACTAAATAAACTAAATAAACTAAATAAACTAAATAAACTAAATAAACTAAATAAACTAAATAAACTAAATAAACTAAATAAACTAAATAAACTAAATAAACTAAATAAACTAAATAAACTAAATAAACTAAATAAACTAAATAAACTAAATAAACTAAATAAACTAAATAAACTAAATAAACTAAATAAACTAAATAAACTAAATAAACTAAATAAACTAAATAAACTAAATAAACTAAATAAACTAAATAAACTAAATAAACTAAATAAACTAAATAAACTAAATAAACTAAATAAACTAAATAAACTAAATAAACTAAATAAACTAAATAAACTAAATAAACTAAATAAACTAAATAAACTAAATAAACTAAATAAACTAAATAAACTAAATAAACTAAATAAACTAAATAAACTAAATAAACTAAATAAACTAAATAAACTAAATAAACTAAATAAACTAAATAAACTAAATAAACTAAATAAACTAAATAAACTAAATAAACTAAATAAACTAAATAAACTAAATAAACTAAATAAACTAAATAAACTAAATAAACTAAATAAACTAAATAAACTAAATAAACTAAATAAACTAAATAAACTAAATAAACTAAATAAACTAAATAAACTAAATAAACTAAATAAACTAAATAAACTAAATAAACTAAATAAACTAAATAAACTAAATAAACTAAATAAACTAAATAAACTAAATAAACTAAATAAACTAAATAAACTAAATAAACTAAATAAACTAATAAACTAAATAAACTAAATAAACTAAATAAACTAAATAAACTAAATAAACTAAATAAACTAAATAAACTAAATAAACTAAATAAACTAAATAAACTAAATAAACTAAATAAACTAAATAAACTAAATAAACTAAATAAACTAAATAAACTAAATAAACTAAATAAACTAAATAAACTAAATAAACTAAATAAACTAAATAAACTAAATAAACTAAATAAACTAAATAAACTAAATAAACTAAATAAACTAAATAAACTAAATAAACTAAATAAACTAAATAAACTAAATAAACTAAATAAACTAAATAAACTAAATAAACTAAATAAACTAAATAAACTAAATAAACTAAATAAACTAAATAAACTAAATAAACTAAATAAACTAAATAAACTAAATAAACTAAATAAACTAAATAAACTAAATAAACTAAATAAACTAAATAAACTAAATAAACTAAATAAACTAAATAAACTAAATAAACTAAATAAACTAAATAAACTAAATAAACTAAATAAACTAAATAAACTAAATAAACTAAATAAACTAAATAAACTAAATAAACTAAATAAACTAAATAAACTAAATAAACTAAATAAACTAAATAAACTAAATAAACTAAATAAACTAAATAAACTAAATAAACTAAATAAACTAAATAAACTAAATAAACTAAATAAACTAAATAAACTAAATAAACTAAATAAACTAAATAAACTAAATAAACTAAATAAACTAAATAAACTAAATAAACTAAATAAACTAAATAAACTAAATAAACTAAATAAACTAAATAAACTAAATAAACTAAATAAACTAAATAAACTAAATAAACTAAATAAACTAAATAAACTAAATAAACTAAATAAACTAAATAAACTAAATAAACTAAATAAACTAAATAAACTAAATAAACTAAATAAACTAAATAAACTAAATAAACTAAATAAACTAAATAAACTAAATAAACTAAATAAACTAAATAAACTAAATAAACTAAATAAACTAAATAAACTAAATAAACTAAATAAACTAAATAAACTAAATAAACTAAATAAACTAAATAAACTAAATAAACTAAATAAACTAAATAAACTAAATAAACTAAATAAACTAAATAAACTAAATAAACTAAATAAACTAAATAAACTAAATAAACTAAATAAACTAAATAAACTAAATAAACTAAATAAACTAAATAAACTAAATAAACTAAATAAACTAAATAAACTAAATAAACTAAATAAACTAAATAAACTAAATAAACTAAATAAACTAAATAAACTAAATAAACTAAATAAACTAAATAACTAAATAAACTAAATAAACTAAATAAACTAAATAAACTAAATAAACTAAATAAACTAAATAAACTAAATAAACTAAATAAACTAAATAAACTAAATAAACTAAATAAACTAAATAAACTAAATAAACTAAATAAACTAAATAAACTAAATAAACTAAATAAACTAAATAAACTAAATAAACTAAATAAACTAAATAAACTAAATAAACTAAATAAACTAAATAAACTAAATAAACTAAATAAACTAAATAAACTAAATAAACTAAATAAACTAAATAAACTAAATAAACTAAATAAACTAAATAAACTAAATAAACTAAATAAACTAAATAAACTAAATAAACTAAATAAACTAAATAAACTAAATAAACTAAATAAACTAATAAACTAAATAACTAAATAAACTAAATAAACTAAATAAACTAAATAAACTAAATAAACTAAATAAACTAAATAAACTAAATAAACTAAATAAACTAAATAAACTAAATAAACTAAATAAACTAAATAAACTAAATAAACTAAATAAACTAAATAAACTAAATAAACTAAATAAACTAAATAAACTAAATAAACTAAATAAACTAAATAAACTAAATAAACTAAATAAACTAAATAAACTAAATAAACTAAATAAACTAAATAAACTAAATAAACTAAATAAACTAAATAAACTAAATAAACTAAATAAACTAAATAAACTAAATAAACTAAATAAACTAAATAAACTAAATAAACTAAATAAACTAAATAAACTAAATAAACTAAATAAACTAAATAAACTAAATAAACTAAATAAACTAAATAAACTAAATAAACTAAATAAACTAAATAAACTAAATAAACTAAATAAACTAAATAAACTAAATAAACTAAATAAACTAAATAAACTAAATAACTAAATAAACTAAATAAACTAAATAAACTAAATAAACTAAATAAACTAAATAAACTAAATAAACTAAATAAACTAAATAAACTAAAATAAACTAAATAAACTAAATAAACTAAATAAACTAAATAAACTAAATAAACTAAATAAACTAAATAAACTAAATAAACTAAATAAACTAAATAAACTAAATAAACTAAATAAACTAAATAAACTAAATAAACTAAATAAACTAAATAAACTAAATAAACTAAATAAACTAAATAAACTAAATAAACTAAATAAACTAAATAAACTAAATAAACTAAATAAACTAAATAAACTAAATAAACTAAATAAACTAAATAAACTAAATAAACTAAATAAACTAAATAAACTAAATAAACTAAATAAACTAAATAAACTAAATAAACTAAATAAACTAAATAAACTAAATAAACTAAATAAACTAAATAAACTAAATAAACTAAATAAACTAAATAAACTAAATAAACTAAATAAACTAAATAAACTAAATAAACTAAATAAACTAAATAAACTAAATAAACTAAATAAACTAAATAAACTAAATAAACTAAATAAACTAAATAAACTAAATAAACTAAATAAACTAAATAAACTAAATAAACTAAATAAACTAAATAAACTAAATAAACTAAATAAACTAAATAAACTAAATAAACTAAATAAACTAAATAAACTAAATAAACTAAATAAACTAAATAAACTAAATAAACTAAATAAACTAAATAAACTAAATAAACTAAATAAACTAAATAAACTAAATAAACTAAATAAACTAAATAAACTAAATAAACTAAATAAACTAAATAAACTAAATAAACTAAATAAACTAAATAAACTAAATAAACTAAATAAACTAAATAAACTAAATAAACTAAATAAACTAAATAAACTAAATAAACTAAATAAACTAAATAAACTAAATAAACTAAATAAACTAAATAAACTAAACTAAATAAACTAAATAAACTAAATAAACTAAATAAACTAAATAAACTAAATAAACTAAATAAACTAAATAAACTAAATAAACTAAATAAACTAAATAAACTAAATAAACTAAATAAACTAAATAAACTAAATAAACTAAATAAACTAAATAAACTAAATAAACTAAATAAACTAAATAAACTAAATAAACTAAATAAACTAAATAAACTAAATAAACTAAATAAACTAAATAAACTAAATAAACTAAATAAACTAAATAAACTAAATAAACTAAATAAACTAAATAAACTAAATAAACTAAATAAACTAAATAAACTAAATAAACTAAATAAACTAAATAAACTAAATAAACTAAATAAACTAAATAAACTAAATAAACTAAATAAACTAAATAAACTAAATAAACTAAATAAACTAAATAAACTAAATAAACTAAATAAACTAAATAAACTAAATAAACTAAATAAACTAAATAAACTAAATAAACTAAATAAACTAAATAAACTAAATAAACTAAATAAACTAAATAAACTAAATAAACTAAATAAACTAAATAAACTAAATAAACTAAATAAACTAAATAAACTAAATAAACTAAATAAACTAAATAAACTAAATAAACTAAATAAACTAAATAAACTAAATAAACTAAATAAACTAAATAAACTAAATAAACTAAATAAACTAAATAAACTAAATAAACTAAATAAACTAAATAAACTAAATAAACTAAATAAACTAAATAAACTAAATAAACTAAATAAACTAAATAAACTAAATAAACTAAATAAACTAAATAAACTAAATAAACTAAATAAACTAAATAAACTAAATAAACTAAATAAACTAAATAAACTAAATAAACTAAATAAACTAAATAAACTAAATAAACTAAATAAACTAAATAAACTAAATAAACTAAATAAACTAAATAAACTAAATAAACTAAATAAACTAAATAAACTAAATAAACTAAATAAACTAAATAAACTAAATAAACTAAATAAACTAAATAAACTAATAAACTAAATAAACTAAATAAACTAAATAAACTAAATAAACTAAATAAACTAAATAAACTAAATAAACTAAATAAACTAAATAAACTAAATAAACTAAATAAACTAAATAAACTAAATAAACTAAATAAACTAAATAAACTAAATAAACTAAATAAACTAAATAAACTAAATAAACTAAATAAACTAAATAAACTAAATAAACTAAATAAACTAAATAAACTAAATAAACTAAATAAACTAAATAAACTAAATAAACTAAATAAACTAAATAAACTAAATAAACTAAATAAACTAAATAAACTAAATAAACTAAGTAAAATAAATAAACTAAATAAACTAAATAAAATAAATTAAATTAAATAATTAAATAAACTAAATAAATTAAGTTTATAAAGTATTTTATTTCTGGAACCGACACCACTGAGACAAAGAGAATCTGCTCTGTAAAAAAAAATGATATTAAAAAGCTAGCCGAGGTAAGATAAGTTTATGAAATTTTTGTAACTTGTGAGGTTATGAAGTGTCAGTGTGTAAATCATAACAATATATATATATATATATATATATATATCCCTTCTCGATATCCGAGATAGGAATCGCAAAATCTTACAACCTCAGATAAATAAATAATAATAGATAACTGAATGTCAAAAATTTACATTGCGTTTGTTTGAAAGCAACATATACAAGCCAGTTGTTAGGAGGGGAAGAGCGGGGTTTGTTTACTTTTATTATCCAGTAGCGTATCTAGGGATGGCAACTTTTATTAAATAATCGATTAATCAATCATTTGATTAATCAAATAGTACTAATCGATATTTGATTATATCAAAACAGAATAATCGATTAAAATAGTCAAATGATTAATAAATTAGGCACTAAAACATAAGTTATAAATTTTGTTGTTATTTTTGTGAATAAAATTATTTCATAATTAAAATTCTAAAATTTTATTTGACATACCTAGTGGTGACCGAATAGCCACGACAGCTGAGGCCTTTAAATAATAAGAAGATATATTTTAACCGGTCATTAAAGCGAGAGCATTCAAGTATAGAAAGCGTGGGAAAATTTAAATTTTATTTGACTAATTTAAGACCAAGATAAAATCGAAAACAGGTATTGGGAAATAATTTTTATTTTTACTATTACATTTAAACATTTAAATATTAACCGGAACAAAATTTAAAAACAACATTAATATAAACAAGAACAAAGAACAATATAAAGATAAATAGGGGGTACTAAGCTCGATGACAATAAACAATTACCGATGTAAAATAGACAACGCACGCTACTTAGGTGTCAAACTGGTTGTCTAAAAGCCGGCGCAAGTAGACGTTTGGTACTAGTTAAATGCATAGGTTAGAATGTGCTAAATCCTAAGGTAAAATTTGTCTAAATAAGTGGTCGATATTGGAATTTAGTGTTTGTTAAATATGAGCGAACAAATTTCGATTATTTAATTAATAATCGATTAATCGTTGATTAAATTATAGAAAAATATCAAATGATTAATCGATTAATTTATATACATTAATCGATTAATCCGATAATTCGATTAATCGTTGCCATCCCTAAGCGTATCAAATAAATGTCAATAGAAATGCTTTTGATTTATATTATTTTATTAGTTTTGAGATATTTCAATGGATCAATGTTTCTAATATGAGATGTTTATGGAAAACCGTTAATAATGAATTTTTCAGTCGACCAATACATATATTTTTTAAATTAAAAACATACATTATTTTTATACACAAATAACTTGAATAAACGTTGCAATGATAGGTTTTATAAATTTTAAATTTTTGTACTAATATTTTTTAATAATATCGATTCTTTTGTAAATTATTTTTATTGATTTATTATGAGTACCGCTTATATATGTAATAAAAAATAGAATAAAGTATCTGTTTATTGTTAGTCCCTTTTAAGTTAATTAAATTTTTTGCACAAAATATTTATGGTTTTTAATAATTGGGAAAGTAGGGTTAAAAAAACAATTTTTATAATAGGTAGGTACCTATGTAATTCATTTTATTAAATAGTTGGGTTAGATCTGGAAAACAAAACAAAGACAAATGTTATAATAACAGTTTAGAATAAAGCGATACTTATGTAATAACTGATAAGTTCATAATTACCGTTTTAAAATATTGCCAAGGTTTTCTAATACACAATATGATAAACTCAAACATTTTGGCTTTTAAAACTTAATTTCGATGAATTTTGTCAGATAGAAATAAAACAACGTTAAGCAGTTTTTTAGAGACGTTGTGTTATTGTACTCATTTGGTTAAATAACAATTAATAATGGATAATGGGGCGATTATAATAATAATAATAATTTAGTTGCCAACAATTTTCCTTTCAAATAATTTAAAAATCAAATAATTATGTGACAGGTACCTAGATAACTAAAACTAATATTCATTAACTACAGATAAATAAAACCCAACAATTTTCCTACCACACAATTTACAAATTAAATTAATTATGAGACGTGATAATAAGTAAATATAATATACATTCACTTGAGATGTTGTTGGGAATGGGGTGTTAATACACTGCGACCTAAAATATCTATTGTGCCCCCTTCTGTCGCTAATGCACCAAGGAAATGTCTCAATGCCTATAACGACCCTTCCAATCCTATCTTCTCAAGGAAGTGTAGGATTTGGAGTGGCTTCGTGTTAGGTAAATCTCTCTCTCTCTCTCTCTTTTCTATTTGATATCCTCCTACTAGGTATGGTGCCCTTGGATTCTGGAGTACTACACATTCAGTTAGAATGTGAATGGAGGTTTCGTCCTTCTTCTCACAGAATCTGCACTCACTATCCTCTACTACTCTCAGTTTACTAAGGTGTCCTCACGGGGGTTTATAGCATATGCGCATTTTGTCAATAAGTTACTGCGCATCGAAACTGGCGTACGTCCGTTTTACAATAACACAATTATATATAAAATATAAAGAAAACAGAATAATTACAAAATATCTCAATAAAAATGTGTTATTAACTTGCCAAAAGTAATAGTTTCACTTTTTTTTTATTTATCAATC
This sequence comes from Psylliodes chrysocephalus, assembly GCA_927349885.1. NCBI lineage: Eukaryota > Metazoa > Arthropoda > Insecta > Coleoptera > Chrysomelidae > Psylliodes > Psylliodes chrysocephalus. The sequence goes on along the minus strand of OV651824.1, from coordinate 1,043,386 downwards.
GTAAAATTGAAAAAATATGAATTTATTCAATGTAAACCTGGCTTTGGATAACAAAACCCAAATCTCGTTAATGCTCGAGTCGACTCGATAAACGAAATCCGAATGATACAAAATACAATATGGCTGTCGATGTAAACAATTAGTGAGTTTTACTTTTATTTAAGGCAGTGGCTCCATGTCCGATATCGGATACGCAGCTACGCGCTCTCCGCGCTTTCGACCTCGTACATAGAGCATCAAATTCTGCATGTCCTTCAGCGTCGATGTGCTGCCGTCTTTCTTTAAATTTCATAATAAGTAATTATTCATCATGGGTCGTATTTTTAAAAGCGAAGAAGAGGATGTTCCTTAAGTTACTAGTGTTACTACTCATCTAAGAATTAACTTTTTATTGTTGCATTTTATATTTTAACATTTCATAATAAACAAGCAATTTTTTCTTCAGACTTTAAATTTGCATTTTCTCAAATTGATTGATCATTCTCCCCGCGACGCTTGCCGCGACTTTTTTTTTCGTAAATTAGTCTTTTTAGGGACATATAAGGGACAGGTACCTGACATCTAATATACGATATGCCTGAATACCATATAATCTAGGATCAGTTTGAATTGTTATTTAAATAATAAATTTAAAAAATATTGTTTTGTAAAAATTACGATTTAATAATTTATAATTATAAACATTTAACATTTTTTATAATAATTATTATAAGGTGGGTACCTACCTATACCTACCTAAGTAAAATCTGCCTGACTCAATAGAGGTTAAAAATTAAATTTACTTAAAAGGTATAAAGTAGGTACTTAATCACATTCATATGTAACAAAAAATATATGAAAAAAAAAAAACAAAACATGCAAAAGAAAAACAAAGATTTCTTTTAAAGGATTAATATTAATTTATCTATGAGTTATACAGAGTGTTTCTAAATTCATGCGAGAAAATTCAGGAGGTGATTGCTCGTATGAAATTAAGATGGGTCTTTCCTAAAACAAAATTTCCTCAGCGCACCTCTTTCTAAAATTTCATTAAAGCTAGAAACTTAAAATTCTGTAATGTATTTTGGCTAGAGGTGGTCATTTCCAGCATTTATTATGAATCGTATTACATTTTACATTTTTACTGTTTTCCACTCTATTAAAAAATTATAAATTATGGTGTTTATTTTTTTTTCTCAACAGCTATTGGTTTTGGGAAAAAAATTTAAGAATAAATTTTTTTTTAACAAAACAAGGATTTCAAGTTATAATTATTTTATTTCATAAAACTTCATCTCGTAAAAAAGTTTTGATATGAAATAAAGTAAGGGTTGCCAATTTCACCCCCCTATCATGTAACAGGAATATTGAAAATATACTCGTGGTTAGTCCTTTGCGAGTGCACGAAAATTACAAAATTTCAAGTTTCTAACTTTACTGAAATTTTATAAAAAAAAAAAAATATAAAAACTCAATTTTAGTCACCACCTTTTTAAGGGGGATATTTCGGAAACGGGTGGGCTGAGGAAATTTTGTTATAGAAAAGACCCATCTTAATTTCATACGAGCAATCGCCTCCTGAATTTTGTTGCATGAATTTAGAAACACCCTGTAACGTATCGTAATAATTATGTTAGGTTGTCCCTTATGTATTGTACAACCAGTATAGCAAACGTACAGTAACGCCATATTTGTCCAACAAATCGCCGTAATTGTCTAACAAATCGTAGTTATTGTCCAGAAAATGTAATATGTTGATACATAATTTACTGAAACGTAAAACACTGCATCATTCTGTTTTTTATCTTTGGGTTAAGGCCAAGTTCAATTTTGTTTGACATATCATCACGATTTTTTTTAGGTTAGAAAATTGCATTATCGATTTTTTTCATTCGAAGTAATAAAAGACGTCACTTTAAATTTCTATCTCTTTTTGTCAACAAATTTCTAACACGTATGTCACTAATGAATATGTGGCGGCAACTGACGGCAACACTGTCAGCTACTCCATGGCTACTAGAGTACATACAGGTCCGGTATAAGCCATGGAAAATAATAATTTAATGTTTTGATCGAGTTAAATAAAATATCAAAATTAAATGTTTATTTTTAAGTAAACATTTTTAAATGTATACGTCTTCAATCAAAAATAATATAGGCTAATACTCAAGTGTATTATACGAGTGTACTGGACAAGAGATAATTTTACCCTTTAGTCCAGTTTTTTGTAATGAAACCAGTGGTAAAATAGATATTTGTGTACCAAGGCTGTATTTTGGCCGCATTAGACATATGCGTTCAAGTCTAAGCTAGTTCTGGTTAAGTATAAGAGTAATAGGCAAGAAACGTGTGTTCAATCAAACTTGACATCGAGATAGATGTCACATAAGCAGGTGTACTGAAGATGAACTTTGCAGGACCAAGCATCAGATAGGTATAACACTTGATATTCTGAAAACTATGTGAATACTACACTGAATAAGAACGAATGGAAGTGTCAGAAGGAGGCTAAAGGCAAAAAATAGACGGAACAGAGCCTAATAGATAGATAAGTCATATTTTAGCAAGGAGAGAGTCGATGAGTGTTATAAATATAGTTATTTATGAATGTATTTTTAATGTATAATTTCAGTTTATTTTCATTTTTGGTATAAAACTATGGCTGACATAATAAAACTCTTAAAAGTATATATATTTTCAATCTTTATTACTATACATTATTTAGTATTCATTTATTCTCTCTGACCTAGGGAAAAGGTCAAAAAACCCTGGTCATAATTGTTTACAATGTTGCGTGTTCCTAATGATACAAAACATTACAGAGGAATGATACTTAGCCGATGAAATCTCATCGAGTTCACGCATGACATATTGTGGTATGGAATATGGCTATCTCTGATGCATCTGCAGATTTAAATTTATTTTTGCGTACTGTTTTCTATCAACTGATACCCCAAATTTATACAAGCCACGTCTTCGCACCACAATGTGACATAGCATCAAATCTGCTGAATCTCGTACCATTTTTTTAAAGTATCAAGGATATTCTTGGTGTAGCTGATCATCATGTTTCGAGTCACTGAACCTAAAAAATAACAAATATCAATAAATAGAATTCGGAATTTATTCTAAAAATATTTTTCTTTGGGAATTATATAGGATTTCTTGTTAATATACTGACAAACTTTTAAAGGTGGTAGGTGCATCAAAATAAACCTTTTTTTGCTTAATAAAATAAAAATAATTTTATTGCCCAACAAATTAATCCATTTACAGAACAAAATACATGAAATAAATGTTAAACATAATATTTCGACAGAAAATAATTTTAGCAACAGCAAAAAAAAAAAAAAAAAAAAGAAAGAATCCTAAATACATTAGCTACAAATTAGTACAACTAATGGTCGAAATAAATATCCCAATCAGAACAAAATTAATTAAAATTTGAGCACATTAGCCTTATAGGCTAATTTCTTCCCAAGTTCGTTCAAATACTTGCTGTATAAAATGTTTTATGATATCTAATGGCTGTTTGGGGAACATTAAAATTTATTTAATTTATCAAAAATAGTACATCAATAGTGTTATGTAATATTTTATAAAAAAAATGTAACACTGGAAACTACCCTTCTTTTTTCGAAAGAAGCAGAGATTCTTCAATACCTCGAATTGGATACAGCTCATCTATTTTAAAAGAAAGGTACTTAAGAGATCGCCGCTGAACATTTTCCAATGATCTTTTATGAATATTGTAAATAAGGTTCCAGACAAGAGATGCATATTCTGGCCTGGAACGAACTAAAGAAAAGTAAGGATCTCCAAGCTTTAAGAAATTGTTAAAGAACGAGTATTACGGAATTAAGAACCCTAAGCTTTTCAACGCAGAAGCAACCTCGGAAGCAACGGTATTTTCAATATAATCCGAAAAAGTAACTTTTTGGTTGAATAATATACCTTAATCTTCAATTTGTGCCACAAGTCCAAAAAGGTAGGCTGTTAAATAAATAATCAAACTCCACCTTGTTATTACTTCTAGTATAGGAACATACTTTACATTTAGACACATTCATAAACAGCTTGTTTTCATTACACCAATTTTCAACGATTCCCAAGTTGGGTCTGTAAAAAGTAACAGTCTTGAATTGATAAGATTGAGGTAAATATTTTTAAGTCAGCAGCGAACAGCAGGTTAAATTTATTGCCAAGTCATTTATAAATATACTAAATAATAGTGGCCCCAGATTGGAGCTCTGTGGAACTCCAGATGTTGCTGTGAGGGGTGAAGATGAAAATCCGTTGTAAAAGACATAATTAAAACGATGATTTAGGTAAGATGAAAATAATCTCAACAGCGACTGATCAAACCCTAAGCTTTCCAACTTCCTTACAAGAATATTATGATTTTTAATTATTACAAAATACATTATGTATGTACAAAAAATATTCTAAACATATTTTAACTAACAAGAGTTTTATTTTTAACTAGTTATATTCAAAAACAAATGTCATTTTTAAAACTATGTTTAACAATAACCGATGAGTATACAACAAGGTTCACAGTTTAAACTAAGTCTACATTTTAACTGCCTATTGTACAACCCGCCATATGTACAATTAAAAATTAATTGTATTTCTTTAAAATGCACTTGATTCTATTGATCAAAACCATTCGATAAAAAAAAAAATAAAAAGTATTGGTATAAAGGTGGTTTTTTATATCTATGCTATAAAGCATACATTGGAGTAGCATGTAGATTACCTAAGTATCAGGTCAGAGATATTAAAATTAAATAACATATGTAGTGGGATTCTCATCTTTCAATGCGTCTTCTATAGAGACTCCTATCTTTGTTCGCCAGACAGCGATTTTGATGTAATGACTCTCTCTATTCTGTATGTAATGTGTCGAGTTGGCACAAAAGAATCGCTGTTCTGATCAGAAGAAATTAACCACATCAAAGGAAGAAAATTAAGTCCCCTGTTATTTTTAATTTATATTAATGATTGTTAATGTTGCAATAATTAATATGACATTTACCTGTTTGGATACAGATAACTAAGAGTTAATTGTCAATGAAACTCTGCAAAATGTTTATTGATGTTGCAATCATTTGTTAAAAATCAACACAAATACCTAAAACAAAATATAAGCTGATAAGTAATAACTATATGCAGTTTGTGGACAAACAATACAGGAAATTGGAAGAAAATCTATACAGTTAGTAGAAAAATTCAAACATTTAAGGGTAATTATTCGGAAACAGATGAAATTCACAGACCATAGGCAAATACTGTTTTCCTACGACCACTTAGGAAAGTGACACATATCACACTATACAGTCCTATGGAAAGTGCCCTATATCACACGCGTATGAATAAGAATTTACTTTCCACCCAAGTGAGAATATGCTACTTTCCGCAGTAGCTGTCAGAAAATGTCAAACACAGAATTTCTATTTTGATCTATGTAATGTCCCTATTAATACTAAAATTGATATGATTGCAAATATTATTGTAAATTAGATCCTAGATATTTATCTTTAACAATTATTATTAAAATAATTTTAAAATAACTAAGATATATTTGCTTTTTATTCTGGTTAAACACATAAGCGATTAGATCAATCAATTACCGTAAGGCCTGTTAGCTCAGTTGGTTAGAGCATCAACTTTGCAATTTGAGACCGCCCAACGACCGCGATCGAATCCTGGCTGTGCCAGATTTTTTTTTTTTTATTTTTTTTTATTTGTTTAGAAATTATGAAAATTTAATAAATACGATTATTGTTGATTATTTTTTTAAATACATTTTAATTATTATAATAATCTGGTTTTACATTTTTTGATGAAATTATTTTGTGGTCGTAGGAAAAATATTGTACATCACTTGTGTGAAAAGTGATTTTCCACACTCGTGTGATAGTCGCACTCGGCTTGCGCCTCGTGCGACAATATTTCCCACTCGTGTGAAAAATGTCACTTTCCACACTCGTAATGTAATATACTATATCAAAAGAATTGCAGTTAAATTACATTTCCTATTTAGAATGTTATTAAAATAATTGTTATATTATTACATTATTTTTTACTAAATTTGAATATTGTGATATTAGCAAACTAGCCAAATAAAGAAAATAAAAATAAAATAAAAACCGAAAACATACCTGGATCTACAATAATATATATAAATAATATAAAGTACATTGCATCTTTTAAATTATTAAAGTCTATTAAATTGAAATGACACGTCAAACCATAAACGTCAAATTTTCAAAACAAACATGCTTGTGTTCCAAACAGAAAATAGCATTTATAGAATAATTTATTTACTTGCAACCTTTCCCCACACACCACCTCGCCCCTCACCCATAAACATGGTCAAATTGGGCTAAACCATTTTACATTCGTCTGCATAGGGAGCGATGTTGCAATTTTTCAATTTTTAGTGTCTATTCCGTCTGTTCAGATGGCAGCATCTTATGGGCCCTACATTTTTAAATCTTATCACAAGAATCCTGAAATAATTAGGCAAAAATAAAAGAATGTATGTTGCGTTTTAACTTTTAAATACTATAAAAAATGATGGAAAGTCCATAACTTTTAAATATTTGTTAAATATCACTTATTAAAATATTTTGCATTAAAAGTAAAACAAACCATAGACTTTCCATCATTTTTTACAGTTTTTTGAACCCATTTATGAAAACAGTTTTTGAAAATATTATCGTTCAAAGCTGTATTTCTTGTGATAAAAAAGTCGCCGTCACTTGTCATTGAACTTGGCCTTAAAGAGCTAACAAAAAGGTTCTCGCACCTCTGGCGGCAGCACGTCGACGCCGAAGGACATACAGAATTTGAAGCTCCATGTCCGAGGTCGGACGTAGAGAATGCAGCTACGAATCCGATATCGGACAGGGAGCCACTGCCTTTATTTAATACAGTTTTAGGCATAAATTTAGTAATAATTTACTGTAAGTAAACTTAATTTAATACTTTTGCATGTCTATGTCCTATAAATGTATATATTTGATTGTAATAGTAGTTGTTCTGGCCCATTTACACTATTTTAGAAAAAAACATTTTCATTTTATTGTCAACTGAAAAAAGAATTATTATTATTCGTATTCGTAATTGTGTTTCCCCAAATATTGAAATCCCTAACAAAGTTTTAATTCTGATATTCATTTTGATAATTATCCTAGATATGCCAATTTAATTATATGTATTATAACCAAACTTTTTAATCTTTATAAATCTAAAGTATTTTCATTACATAAAGCAAGAAAATCTTAATTAGACGTTATAGAAATTAGACGTAGTAAATTAAAAATTAGTTAAATCGCTGCAAATGCAAAAGTAATTAGTCACATACAATCAAAATCATGTGCTTTGGGAAGTTTTTCGCTTTCAACAATTGTTTTTTTTTCTTTTTGTTTCAGGATTCATGGATGGAACTCTTGTTTTATTTCGCACGATTAAAGAAAAATTTTGTTCGTTTTGTGTTATTTAAAATAGTTGTTTATTCATAAAATATATATTATGTTTATTGTTGTAACCAATAAAGATTCAACAAATAATATTTAGTTATAATACAATTTTGTAATATTTGTTTTATACCTCTAAAATTATTTAACATAAAATTTTACATTTTTATTAGCATTTTTTAACACGCATGAGATGCGTGTTAAAAAAATGCTATTAAAAATGTAAAATTCTTATGTTTTGTCGAAGTAAATTCAAAAGCCCGCCAATTTTCAAATTAAAATAGCATTACAGCTTTTTATATTACCGACTGAGTATTAGTTGCACAAAACTATCCCACATGTCGCTGAAGGCAAACATGTTGCCATATTTATACAAAGAAACGGCAACTCTTAATTATCCTTCCTCCATGGGTGTCCTTTTAATCGATAATGCCCGGTAAGGAACCCTGTTACAATACGAAGCCTGTTCTTGCTCAGGCAGATGTAGGCTGTGATTTATGCCTTATTTATACACTACTCAATAAAACAACACCTTGTTGTAAGCTTTTATTCTCTAGTATTCTGATAAACACAGTAATTCAGTAATGGTTATAATACAAGACAAAACTCAAAATGAAATACGAACTTGTAATGCGAGACAATGCGCATCTGACTCTTATTAAGTACTCGTGGCGGCATCTACGTACGATCTATAATCCTACAGGGTCACAGACTACAGATGACTGTGATATTAGGAGAAACACTTATATGAAGCTGAAACATAGATGGCGTTACGGGTACTAACATTACTATTTACGTTGTATGAATAAATTATCTTCATACAACGCTATTTATAAATGGGTATACAGATCTCACACAGGCTTCCGATGTTTTCTGGTTATATTCATCATTCACCCAGAAGTATCTTAACCTGTCTTAGCCGTAAGAGATTGATCCAATTATCGGTTCTTCTACTGCCCAATTCTTTTTTATTGACAAGGGGGGTAGCCATGTGTGAGTTGAAGTAATTTTAAGGTGAAGGGGGGAGAAAAAGTCCTTTATATCTCACAAGGAAAGTCCAATGTTTAATTATTCAACAAAACATTGAGTGCGACCGGTTTCGAAGTAACATCACTTCATCTTCAGGCTCGCCTAGTGGAAAGGAGAATATGTGGTGTAAGGTGTGTTGACTTTGAGCCCACAATATATAAAATAGTAAAAAATAGAAAAACTCACCATACTCTCCATCCACTAGGGAATACTACAGACAAGTTTCATCAAAACGTGGGGGATGAAATAAATTGTAAAACAAAACAATGTTACAAGTTATAAAAGTTAAAAATATTTGAAAAACAAATATTAGTCGATATAAACAGTTAAAAATTTTAAAATATTCAAGACGATACAAAAACAAATTACATACATTAAACAGATTAAAAGATAAGGCCTATTTTAAGCAAACATTGCTGTTTTTTATAAAAATCTAACATTTTTGAAAGGAGACCTGTCAAGTTAAGGCATCTACAGGTGGTGGTAAGTACTAAAGAAAAATTCTTGGATAAACTTATGACAGGGTATAGGTAATAAGATGTAAACTATGAGTGAAGAAATATTTATTATTTATTATATAAGATTTGGGCCATGAACCAATCACCAAGTGTATGTGATGTTGTAGGATAAAATAAGAAAGAAGAAGAAATGACTGGGTTAACTGTTGTGAAGCAACTAAAAAATAAAAGAAGAAGAAAATGACAGATGTGAAAACACACAACTTAACCTAGTCCTTAAACATCATTGATCTGTCAACCTAGGGATACGACATGCGTAAGCGAAAAGTGGGACCGGTCCGCCATTACTGTGAGTGCAAATTGTCAAATTTTATAGGTTATATTTTTAGTGTCATTTGTATAATTAAATTTGAATTTAATTTGTGTTTGAGCAAATTTTGAGTGTTACAAACTTATAAAGTATATAATGCCTTGCTGTGTTATACGTTCCCAGATAGCACAGGACGTCCCATGGACGTCCTGATTTGGTCCCTTGTTGGTCCGGTTGGTCCCGGACCTAAATAGGACGTCCACTGGACTTCCGATTACAGTTAACACTAGGACGTCCTTAGAAGGACGTCCTCTGGACGTCCTATTTTGGTCCCGTTTCGACAAAGCGTTTAGTTTTCGGTCCGAGTCCGGGACGTTAATGGGACGTCCAAGGGACGTCTATGGGACTTTCTATGCACTAGCATCGTTGGTCTTTGAATCGATGACTTGAAATTCAACGTTTTGATTTTGCAAGAGTATGAGGACAGAAAACCTAACCTATCATTTATTTTCAAATGAACAACAATAGCTACAATTTTCGGCATTCAATAATTAACTTAAATAAGTGAGTTAGATTAACGAAGAAAAAAGAAGGTTATATAGTGTTATTTGTTATTTTTTTGATGCTGGTGGTAAAGTGGTTATAAAGTGAAGTGAGTGTTTTGTGTTGATGTGAGAATAAGTGATGTGTATTGTCGGTAGCCGCTGGCGGAAAGAAAATACCTTAATGGCGGAAAGTTGGAACAAAACTAATTTGGACAAAATTATAATACTCAGTTTTGTCGACACAAGCTATAAGTAGGACCCAAGGTTTCATCTTGCCAGCGCTGTGTGTTAAATTTAATTAATTCCTGTTTTTTTTTTGTAAACTGAAAACGTTTAACTCTAGCTAGGTTTTTTAGGATAAAAGTTGTTAAATAAAGCTCTTTTATTGTTAACATTTTTGTTATTATTACCCTTTATGGATTATGGTCAAATATCGTCCCTCGGACGTCTGATTTACGTCCCTAGGACGTCCCGCAAAGGTCCCTATGACGTCCTTTTGGGATGTCCCAGGGACGTCTCTAAGGGACGTCCCTAAGATGGACAGAAACGGGACATTAGGACGTCCATGGGACGTCCGATTGACGTCCCGGTACCAAAATAGGACGTCCCTCGGACGTCCTTTATGTCCCTAAAGGACGTCTTTTAGACGTCCATAAGACGTCCGTGTGCTATGTGGGTTCCTGCTCTAGCGATAGACGTTTTTGTGAAAAATCGACTAGAATAACGTTTCATAGGTTAGTATCAAAGTTATAAATATTATACAGGACAGTATTATGACAGGTTTGTATAAAATGTGTAAAAGTATGCTTTTAAAAATGCAAAAAAAATCATCTATCAACTTTTGGGCCTACCTATATTGGAATAATACTTTTTCATACGAAATAATATTTATAGATTTCCAAAAAATCCTATAAAACGTAGCGCGTGGATACAGTTTGTCAACAAGTATAATTGATAACCTTCTAAATTCAGCAGTATATGTTTCAAGCATTTTCTTGAGAAGTACATTAATCGTACGCCATTTAATTTATAGGCATTTTATATTCTTATTTCTATTTAAATATAACCTACATTTGCTGGCCTGCCACCAATTTTATTTATTAGTTCTACAGCTGATTGAAAAGTAGAGCTTCATGTTTTGTGTATGCATGAGTATTGTTTGTTTTATTATAGTTAATTTAAAACAATATTAATATACCTTTTTAATTACCTATAATTTGTTTCAGATTAGTGAGTTTAGAGGAATTGGTGAAAATGAAGCGATTCGCCAACTTTGGGGATGTGCCAGAAAAGTGACATCAAAGTTATTCAACGGTTCCAGAATAAAGCATTAAGGAACATCGTCAATGCACCCTGGTACTGCCACAATACTGACCTTCATAGGGACCTTAAAGTGGAGACTGTTGAAAATACAATACAAAAATTTGTAGTCACCAACAACAACTGTTCCAGCATGGAAACCTCGAGATTATCCAGCTCCTCAACAATGCCAAATCTAATAAGAAGACTCAAGAGACCAAGCCTTTTGAGTTAGTTCAGTGATGTTAAAGCATAGTATAGTGCAGTTAAGTGATTTAGACTCTAAGGTATACTAGATAGTAGAATATCAATTTGTGAAGTTTTTCATCCCTTGATAAGTTAGAATAAAATTTATAATTGATTTTAATGATTAGATTGTAATAATCGTAAATGTTTCTTTACTTGGGGCATTTATTAAAAAAAATGTTGCAAGACGCACTATACAAACTTAAATATCACATTTTCAAAACTTTTGGTTTTTTATCAACAATAATTATAAACGTCAGTTGGTTACTCAGTACTACACTTGTCAACTACGTTTCCTTTTTATGATAAATTTAAATTAATAATATGCCAAAATAGTGTACCTTTAATGATTTTGTCATGAATATTCGCGAGCTGCTTGTATGGAGTATCAGTGACAATTTCCATACCGACAAGTTCCAAGGCACCAAACATTCAGTGCTGTGTTTCGACATATTCCAACACATGGCATACTATGTTAATATATTTTTTGATATTTACACTCTTGTAGCTTGGTAACCATGTAGAATTGGATATTTGTTCATAGGACATTTTATGCTTGAAATGAATTCAGGAATATGATATTTAGGTTTGTATAGTGCATATTATGAACATACTGTATATAAGTTCTTATAATAATAAATATTTAACATCAATACTCACTTAGTTTTTTTTTTGAGACTAGCAACAAAACCATAACCGTTTGTCTAGTATTAAAAATAAATATCACTCATATATATGGATAAGAAAATATTAAAACTTTATTCCTTGTACACTTTTATTTAATCACAGTACACATTATTTGCATTTACAATATTTGCTTGTCGTTCATATGCCCCAGTCTGTTTTGTTCACTTTTTCAGTGGCTTTTTCTGCTAAACTTTAGTCCCTATTCTTCCTTCACGTAGGTAATGAATTATTCAACCATTTAGTCAACAAAGGGGTTTTACTTGTTTTACAGTAATATACTTATCTTTAATGTTCAAGTTTTAGAATTTGAACTTGGATTATGCCATTTTCGACAATTTTGTTCTTAGAGCTTTTGGAAAAACACTTGGGAAGTACTCTAACAAATTTATTTCTTATTTTGCCTAGCGAAGAAATTGTGTATAAGGAAATATTCTGGTTTTTACCTCAGTGATCAAGAAAAGCGCTTACAGTGGATACTTTCCCTAACTCGATAAACTTTTATTACCTAGATGTTGGCCTCCCTTTATCACCAGCCTACAATTTCAACTCTTTTGCTGTTAACTTTAACTTCATCTGTGACTTTAACTATGATTGAGACTTCAACTTTATCTTCACATTCTTTGTCTGACTTTCAATCATACATGCATGATTATTGTGCACAGACCAATTAAATTGGACCGGCATGCTTGTGGTGCATGTTGTGTGTTACTACGGTAGGCCTTTACATAAGTAGCCATAATCTCTGCAGATGGTAAGAAGCCCAGCTCAAACCAACTACCATAATATCGTCGTTGGATCTATAGGTCTCAAGTAAGATCTCTTCATATTTTACATTTGTTAGAAGTGCACCTGCACATCGCTGGTTGTGGCTTCGCTGATTTACTGAATGTCTTGCATGAAGATATATACCTTTCAGTCTGAATCTACAAAAGGACCAAGACCAAGTAAGATTAATCCACATTTTGATTTCCTGAATAGTGCATCTACCTACACAGAGATTGCTTATTAGCCATTTTCCGCGAGCCTTGCATTAAGTTTCGTATCTGATTATCGAGCTTTTAGTGTATGAACATTTGTTCTTAATTTCGAGAAACGAGAAAGCTGTTAATTAAAGTAAGGTTAGATTACTTAACATTTGCGACCTTGTACTTTCCGATTTAAAGACAGAAAGCATTGGGCTCATAGAAAAACGAAAAACTAAAGATTGGGCTAATTATGTGCCCTAGTGCAAACTTGTGACGACTGATCCAATAAATTGAACTCTGTTTACTTTTGTCGCTTATGTGAATCAAAAATGTACTATTTATTTTTTCTGTGAATGATTTCAACGCTTTAGGGTTAATTTCACCATTGTGTTAAAGTTTAAACTATTAATTGAAGATTAAAATTACATTTTATATAAAAATGTCATTTTAAACTTCGTTAAACCCAATGGTGGAATCAGCCCCAAGTTAGTTATATCATGGTCATTGATTAGTTGCAATTTTGCAAATAATATATTCTCCAGCGCTTAATAGCCACTTGAGTGATAATTAAATCAGTTATATTTTGTTTCTCTCATTTACTTTATTCAGCACCTCTCGGCTGAAAACCGGGCATATTTAAGCTTTTAAACCCCCTTCTTTTATAACCTCGGCCTTCCACCACCTTTTAAGTCAATGTCTATAAAAAGGAATTTCATTTTTTTATAATTCAAATAATGATACTTAACCAGAAATAGTACAATAAAAACTTGTAAATCCGGTTCTGCTCTTCCGCCATTTTAGTGAGTGCAAAAGCCACGCCTACCGGTCCCACTTTTGTATATCAAAAATAATACATATGACGTATCCTTACGTTGCCTTATCAATGTTAAACATGCACGTTGGTTTTTTGTGGGAAAAAATTACTTACTGAAATGTACCCCTTGCAAGGAAATATGTGAATAGAAATAAAGGGGGAGGTTAAAAAGGAAGTTAGAACGATAAATTTAGATTAGTGCTGAGAAAACTGGAGGAGTTTCTGACATTATCTGGGCATTTAAGCAACCAACAGGATTTAATTTTAAATTTCTCAATATCTCGAGGCTTTCGAAGCTATTAAGAGTAAATCTATGGTAGGAACTATGTAGGATTTCGAAACCTTCAGTTGAATCGAAGTCGTGATTTGAGTCCAGTAGGTGGTTGGCAAAATGTGAAAATCCTGTTGTATTTTGGTTAAGACAACGCAAATGTTCTTTTAAACGGATCTTGAAATTTCGAAATGTGCGTCCCACATAGAAAGAATGGCAAGATTTACAAGTCAATTTATAAATTCCAGACAAGTCAAAGGGATCTAATTTATCTTTATTATGAACAAATAACTTATGTAATGAGGAGGGGGTTTTGAAAGATACTTTAAAGTGGTCTTTAAGTAAGCTTGCCACTTTATAGGATGCTTTTCCAATAAAGGTAAGAGAAATGTATTTCTTACTGGTGGTTAGTTCATGTACCAAATTAGGATTATTAATATAAACCAAGTTTTGTTGAATTTTATTTTGTTTATGTGTTAGCATTTTATCAATAATATCCAGTTCAAAGTTGTGATCTATAGCAATAGTTTTAATTATATTTAGTTCCTTATTAAAGTTTTCCGTAGACAGAGGGATGTTTAGACAAAGAGATGATACAGATTCTTTGATCTCTTTAGATGTATCAAACTTATTCACAAATATTCCTATACCAGAAGTTCTAGGTTTTGTTGAATCACATTTGTCAAGTTCGAATATGTCTGATATTGAACTAGTAGAATTTTTGAACCTTCTCAAGGTTTGTTTAGAACAAAACTTTTTTTCATTCAACAATGAAATTTTTTCACAAACAAATGGACTTTCTATGGGATCTCCACTTAGCCCAATTTTAGCAGACATATTTATGCACAATTTTGAAAAAGAGAAAATCCTTAAAAATAACCTTTTCCACTCAAATGTGAAATTCTATTATAGATATGTTGATGATATTTTGATTTTGTGGTCAGGTAACTTAGACTCATTAAATGACTTCTTGACTTATATTAATGACTTACATTCTAATATTAAATTCACATTAGAAATTGAAATAAACAAATCTATTAACTTCTTAGATCTTAAAATCTCACACAATAATAACAAGTTCAACTTTGACATCTATAGAAAGCCAACACATACAGGCACAGTTATAGACAATACCTCTAACCATCCAGCAACACATAAATTGGCTGCCTTTAATTGCTACTTAGAGAGGCTATTAAACATCCCTCTGTCTACGGAAAACTTTAATAAGGAACTAAATATAATTAAAACTATTGCTATAGATCACAACTTTGAACTGGATATTATTGATAAAATGCTAACACATAAACAAAATAAAATTCAACAAAACTTGGTTTATATTAATAATCCTAATTTGGTACATGAACTAACCACCAGTAAGAAATACATTTCTCTTACCTTTATTGGAAAAGCATCCTATAAAGTGGCAAGCTTACTTAAAGACCACTTTAAAGTATCTTTCAAAACCCCCTCCTCATTACATAAGTTATTTGTTCATAATAAAGATAAATTAGATCCCTTTGACTTGTCTGGAATTTATAAATTGACTTGTAAATCTTGCCATTCTTTCTATGTGGGACGCACATTTCGAAATTTCAAGATCCGTTTAAAAGAACATTTGCGTTGTCTTAACCAAAATACAACAGGATTTTCACATTTTGCCAACCACCTACTGGACTCAAATCACGACTTCGATTCAACTGAAGGTTTCGAAATCCTACATAGTTCCTACCATAGATTTACTCTTAATAGCTTCGAAAGCCTCGAGATATTGAGAAATTTAAAATTAAATCCTGTTGGTTGCTTAAATGCCCAGATAATGTCAGAAACTCCTCCAGTTTTCTCAACACTAATCTAAATTTATCGTTCTAACTTCCTTTTTAACCTCCCCCTTTATTTCTATTCACATATTTCCTTGCAAGGGGTACATTTCAGTAAGTAATTTTTTCCCACAAAAAACCAACGTGCATGTTTAAGGACTAGGTTAACATGGAGGAAGGATAATTAAGAGTTGCCGTTTCTTTGAAGAAATATGGCAACAGGTTTGCTTGCAGCGCCACCGGTAAGGGATTTGTCCAACTATTTATCAGTCGGTAATATAGATACATACCTGCATATTTTATTTTATTTAAAAATTAGCGGGATTTTGTTTGTAGCTCTACTTTAATTAGTATAACTAAAATTTTGCATTTTTATTGGCATTTTTTACAACACAGACAAGGTGCAAGATGTAACAAAATGCCAATCAAAATGTAAAATTTTATGACCCATAATTTTAGGAAGGGTAAAATAATGTAATATAAAATAATTGTATTATCTATTATATCATTAAAACTAATTTATAATAAATTTTCTAAATAAACAATATTTTAATAAAACAACTAAAACTTTCTGTAAACTTGGGTAGGTAACAAAACACATTAAGGAGAACCATCCATATAATCTGAAACAGAAAAAATTCAAAGTAGTATTTTAACTTCATATCATTTTGAATCTCTTTTTTCTTTTAGACATTGTCACAGTTTTATACTTTCATTATAATATTTTATAATTAATAATGGTAGTCCCTTCATCTTTTAATTAGATGTAGTACTTTTAAAAAAACAGACGTCTGCGGGATCAAGCTTTGAGGTCCTTCTTTGATTCGCAAATTTTACTTTGCTGTTTTCTAATTATAAAATAGAGTTTTTTCTCCCTTGGAGCTAACCATTCACTGAATTCATTTAAAAATCCAAGAGCTAATTATTGTTTTTTTAGGTATTAATTATATTTCATTGGATGAAATTTTAATCGAATGTAACTTTCTTTTCACTGGTAATTTGTTTGACGGTATGATAACAATATTACTTTAGTATTACTTACTGTTAATTTAGCTTTCAAGGGTACCAAAGGTAAAGCCAATTTACAGTCTTGTAACCTATAAATGGTTTTTCGCAAGTGGAATGATGAAGTTTATGGGGCATCATTTAGTTCCTTGCTTAATATCGGAAGGAAATAAAAAAAATGTGTTCTTAAAATGTACAGCATAAATTGGACAGTAAATTGTACTATTTACCTTTATACAAACAACGCTATTACAATTAGATATAATGAATTTATTACGAACAGGACCTGCTAAACACATGTTAAAACATCAAAATATCTTTGCTTAATTTTAAATTTAACATGTTTAACTAAAACTAAAATTAAATAAAAGTAAAAGTACTTACCACGTTTTATTCAGCAACCATAACCATATTGTTTTGTTCAGTTTTGTTATTGTATCGGTTCGAACGGGTGACAATCCCAAAGTCAGATTTACATTGTACAAATAATTGATTAATTCATGTTTTTCAAATAATTGTAGTATTTATATAAATATATAATTTTAAAACAATACTTACCGTGTATTACTTTTGTTATTAAGCGAAATATATTTGAATTATTCAATTATTCAGTGTACTTTAAATTTAAATATCATTTTATTATTGTAAAACGGACTGATATGCGCGGATGTGTTGCGCACTAACCTGTTGATATAACGCGCATATGTTATAAGCCCCCCTGTAGGTTAAGTTGTGTGTTTTCACATCTGTCATTTTCTTCTTCTTTTATTTTTCAGTTGCTTCACAACAGTTAACCCAGTCATTTCTTCTTCTTTCTTATTTTATCCTACAACATCACATACACTTGGTGATTGGTTCATGGCCCAAATCTTATATAATAAATAATAAATATTTCTTCACTCATAGTTTACATCTTATTACCTATACCCTGTCATAAGTTTATCCAAGAATTTTTCTTTAGTACTTACCACCACCTGTAGAGGCCTTAACTTGACAGGTCTCCTTTCAAAAATGTTAGATTTTTATAAAAAACAGCAATGTTTGCTTAAAATAGGCCTTATCTTTTAATCTGTTTAATGTATGTAATTTGTTTTTGTATCGTCTTGAATATTTTAAAATTTTTAACTGTTTATATCGACTAATATTTGTTTTTCAAATATTTTTAACTTTTATAACTTGTAACATTGTTTTGTTTTACAATTTATTTCATCCCCCACGTTTTGATGAAACTTGTCTGTAGTATTCCCTAGTGGATGGAGAGTATGGTGAGTTTTTCTATTTTTTACTATTTTATATATTGTGGGCTCAAAGTCAACACACCTTACACCACATATTCTCCTTTCCACTAGGCGAGCCTGAAGATGAAGTGATGTTACTTCGAAACCGGTCGCACTCAATGTTTTGTTGAATAATTAAACATTGGACTTTCCTTGTGAGATATAAATGACTTTTTCTCCCCCCTTCACCTTAAAATTCTTTTTTAATCTCGTCGTGGACGTTTGAACGAGAAAACAGTTTGAACTAGAAAAGTCAGTAAATGTGACCATCGCCTTTCAAGGGGATGCTTTAGTTGTACTTCAGACTGTACCTGTGGAAAAAACGGATGACTTTGAAAGACTTGAAGGATCGTAAGCAGAATCGAGACAAGTCTCCAAGAATACGAATTAGATATTTCCAGGATGATGCGATACTGGCAACCATTTTCCTACTACACAATTAACAAATTAAATTCATTATGTGACGTGTAACTATAATAAGTAAATATAATATACATTCACTTGAGATAAATGAAACCTTTTTTAATTTAGACAATAAGAAAACATATCATAATAATTACATATATTATTGTGTTATTAAAATAACATGAATAGGTAGTTAAAAAATTACAAAATTTATTGGTTCCCCTACTACTACTTAGAATATTCAAATTAATTAGACATAGACAAAAAAACATTTTTATTATTTATAGTTTTTGTTCAAATACTCACTTAGTTTCAGATGTAGAAGGTTTAGAATGTGACATAGTTTCCAGTTGAGGAACAGCTTCAGTATGTGAGTAAAATAAGGGCATTACTCCTTTCATTAAAAACATTTTTTCTCCTGGAGACTTAACAAAGGCAGAATCCTCAAAATGTCTTGAACAAATTCTACTGAATAGCTAGCACATAACGTTGCCAAGCCTTTCGGTGATGTTGTTTTAAGGGAACGTAATAAAATTATCATATAACGTAATTGCAACGTACATGAGAAGTTGTTAAGAGAAATCAAAACCTCGCGAAACATCTATTTGTTACTTACGTATTTAATCTGCCTGTTATGATAACACAACGTAATAAAGTAACTTGCTAAAAGAGTATCCACGAGATGTACTATATACATTATTTTGTTTTCGAACGTACCCATTCGTTTGTCATAACCAACAAAACATAAAAAAATGTCACTTGTCACATTTTCTTGTATTTATCAATGAAGTGGAGAGGGGTAGAATGATAACTGTCAATGAAAAAGTCTGGACACTATTGCCGCGTTTGAGAATCCACATCGGATGCATCTGAGATGTTGTGAATTTTTTATCACGTGATAGCGAATTAGATCTGAATGTAGATGTAATAAACAAACGCTCTAGACTTTATTTGGTCACGTGACAAATGTCAATGACAAGTTAGAAGTTTATACTTATTAAATTTGACTTTTGAGACTACAAATCAACCTAAATTTGAAATATAAACAAAAATTAAGCAAACTAATCACTTTTATATTCATGCTAGCATAAACAAAGGAAAAATTGACAAACAAGGCTTCACAGAACACTTACTTTCTAGCATGGAACAAACATCTCATTCACATCTCATTTCAAATCGAGATGTAAAAAATGTAATCTGAACAGGTACATCTGGGATAAAAAAACGCAGATGTAGATGTAGTAGATGTGTCCGATGTGGATAAAAAAACGCTCGAGATGTAAAAAATGCATCCGATGTGGATTCTCAAACGCAGCATATGCACAATTTCGTTTTGCACATTTTGTAAACAAAATTCAGGGACGGTTTAACAACATTTTGTGCAACAATTATAAAATAGTGCATCGAAAAATAATTAACAAGTATAATTTAATACTAAATCGGAATAAAAGCATTAAAAATCATAAATATAAGCAAGATAACAAAGAATTGACGCCAAAAAAGCTTACAACAGCCAAAACAGAAACAAAAAACAGAACTGAACATGAACATAATCGCTGAATAAAGTCGATCCTGGAATTTGTTTACAGTGCTTTAGGGCAACCTCTCCTTGTCATTTACGTGTGTAAGAGTGGAAGGCCGAATCACGCATAATTTCTACACTCGTGATGGATGCGCAGACGGTACCTTATCGTTCTACCCTCTCTACTTCTTTGGTATTTATTTGAGATTTTAAAGAAGGTTGTCGAAAAAGTCATACTGACAGACGTAGTAATCACATCGTTTGTTAGTAATTTTCGTAATTTTTTTGCTTAATTACAAAAAGCTTCAGTGAACTCTTGCTCAATTAGCTTCATTTTACCCCTTCCGAGTCCGTTGCAGTTTATAGTTTCCCAGTTCCCACCGAAAGTAACCGCCCACAACCTAAGAAGCAAGACAGCGCCAGTCCAAAATGGCGGTTGATAAGCCGCCTGGGCAGCCGCCTGGAGAACCGCCTGATATCCCCAATCCCAATCACCTAACAAAGCAAAATGGAGCTCGTTATGACATTTATTGGTAATATAATTAATAATACGTACTCTTCTGTTAGTAATAGTAATGTTTCAACAACAAATATTTTAGGTTCCCAAGAACCTTTTTCCCAAATTAGTAATAACCCTGTATCACATGATAATGTTGGTGGAATGGATTACTCCGATCAGGAGGATCTCTAATCCAACCAAACATTTATATTTTGTCTGATTATCATTGCTCCATTAACCATTATTCAATGGAATATTAGATCATACAATGTGAATGTTGACAATCTTAAAGTTCTGATTATGGAACACAATCCTGATATTATATTACTTAACGAAACATGGCTCACTGATAAATATACCTTAAAATGTAGAGGTTATCAAATACTTAGAGATGATAGATTTGATGGATATGGGGGAATTGCTATACTAATCAGAAACAGTATAGACATCTTCCAGACAACTGTTAATAATTGCTTTGATCAAAATATCCAAACCCAACTCTTATTCTTACCTCATTATAATCTAAATTTGATTAATATATTTTGTCCTGCAGATAACCTAATTACTAAAAGGAATTTTATAAAATTTATCCAAAAAATAAATAAACCCTTATTAATAATGGGTGATCTAAATTGCAACCATACTGTATGGGGGAGTAGCTCTAACAGCTTCAATGGTAAAAATATTTTCGAAGCTTTAGATGATCTTGATTTAATATTCCTCAATGACGGCTCTCCTACTCGTACTTCTCCTCCTGGAAGAAGTAATTCTGTAGTTGATGTATCCCTTATATCTTCTGAAATAGCATCTAAATGCACCTGGGATGTTATTTCTGATCATGGATCAAGTGATCACTTCCCCACAATGTGTAAAATTGGTATGGGTCCATGTACCATTCCATTGCCCACTAAAAAGAGAAATTTCCATAAAGCTAATTGGTCCTCTTATCATCGCAACCTTGATGTAATCTTTTCTTCATTTAGTAGTGATAGTTATGAGGATTTTATTGAATCTCTTAATTCAGTGGCTGACACCACAATTCCAAATTTCAAAGGCAATAGTAAAAACAAATACCAGATACCATGGTGGGATAATTCATGTGATGACATAATTAAAAAAAGAGTAACGGCCATTAAACATTTTAAAGACATCCCAACTGTAGAAAACTATATCGCGGTCAAAAAACTTGTTGCATGGTCTAGAAAACTTTTGAAAACAAAAAGGAAAAATAGCTTCAGGGAGTTTTGCGGAACACTAAATCGCGATTCATCCTTAAAAACGATATGGAATAAAGTAAATTCAGTTGCAGGTCAGAAAACTAATACTTCCAGCCTTATGCCATCTTCGCTACTAGCTAATGATATACTAAAAATCATAACACCGAATTCTGCTTCCCCTGATGTTTCTATCAAAATTCCTAATGACAAAGAACCTGCCTTTACATATAATGAATTTAAGTATACATTATCAATTAAAAAAGATTCTTCTCCTGGCTTACATAATATTTCCTACTCAATGGTAAAAAACTTACCTAACTTGGGTGCCGTTTGGCTGTTACAATTCTACAATAACTGTCTCAAAAGTGGATATATTCCCCAACAATGGAAACAATCTTTGATCTTGCCATTTGTAAAATCTGGGAAAGATAAATCATGTCCAAATAATTATAGACCTATAGCTTTAACATCCTGCGTTGGAAAACTTCTAGAATCACTTATCAAAAATAGAGTAGAATGGTATTTGGAAAACAAGAAAATCTTCCATCCCTTACAACTAGGATTTAGACGAGGAAAAGGCTGCACAGAATCAATATCTTACTTAATCACCCAAGTCCAAATAGGCTTGGCATCAAATAATTATACTGTTGGTCTATTCCTTGATATTTCGGCAGCTTATGATAATGTAAATATATCTTCTATACTTTAAATTAGCCAATATTGGCATTTCAATAGAGCTATGCAACCTTAGCTATGCATTTCTAAATAACAGATCCATTTCAGTCTCAGATAACTGTGATCAAAGTCATGGACCACGAACCTCCAATCAAGGACTTCCTCAGGGATCTCCCCTTAGCCCGATTTTGTTTAATCTCTATATGTTATCTTTATTCAATATTATACAAAAAACCTTTAAATTAATACAATACGCGGATGACATTGTAATTTTGGTTAGTGGAGAGAATGTCTTCAATATTACTATAGAAATAAACTCTTTATTGATTGCTTTTAAAGACTGGCTCCATGAGCACAATTTCAACTTGTCTATAACTAAATCATCGGCTCTCCTTTTTTCAAAAGGTCCTATTAAATTAATCCTTCAAAAAATTAAATTTAATGATACAATCATTCACTGGTCAAATTCATTGAAATATTTAGGCATTTACATTCATAAACACTTAAAATGGAATGCTCATATAAATTACATTGAGCAAAAAATTAACAGAGGTTTAACTGTCATGCGAGCTCTTTGTGGTACGTGGTGGGGCAGTGACCCAAAAATCCTTCGCCTAATACACAACGCTATCATCTTAAGTCATATAGATTATGGATGCCAGGTAATTTCTCCATGTCCGAAGTACCTTCAGAAGAAGTTGGACAGGCTATAATATCAGAGCTTACGTGTCATCACTGGTTGTATGAAATCAACCCCAATTTATGCTTTGCAAGCAGAGAGCGGGGATATCCCCTTAAACTTAAGGAGAGACTGGCTTTGTTATAAATTTCTTTTAAAAAATCTTGCATTGGAAAATAACCCTGTCATCAATTCGTTAAAACATTTGGAAACACTAAATAAAGAAAGAAATGTTTACAAAAAGGTAACTGACACTCCAGTATTATTAAGTTTAATGAACCAAATGGATGAGTTCCTTCCGAATATGTATTCTAATGAATTGCTGCCATGCCATGAATTTGAATTGGACATCCAACTCTCTTCAATTCCAGTTTTAAATCTTAGATCAATTAGGGATGACACTTATGGATTATCCATTTTTACTGACACAATAAACGAGCTACCCGGTTACACAAAATTCTTCACCGACGGATCTGTGGGATCTTCTAATGATTCAGGCTTCGGTGTATTTTCTCCAGACCTCAATTACGTGCTTTCAAGCAGACTACCTCAACATACACAAATATGTACTGCAGAAATTATTGCAATTAACCATGCCTTTGCAAATCATTTTAGAAAAAAATATATTGAACTCAGTTATCTTCTCGGACTCCAAATCTGCTTTACAAAAAATTGGAAATATGAAATTCTCTACAGAAACTGATCATTGCTCCTTTCTAACAAAACAAGGTATCTTACTTGCTAATATGAATAACATCCACATCACTTTGGCATGGATTCCAGGTCACTCCGGCATTATTGGCAACCATAAAGCCGATCAATTAGCAAATATAGACAGAATCCTTAAAATTCCTTTAAATATTAAACTCAATAAGTCTAACTTTTTACCCTTCATTAAACAAGAAATTTGGAACAAATGGCATCAACAATGGAATTCACTAAAAGAAAACAAAACATCTTTTTACTTCCAAGTGGTCCCTAAAATACCCAAAACTCCGTGGTTCAATAGTAAACAATGCTATGAAAGAAGGTACCTTTCCACAATCATACGGATGAGAACTGGCCATTGTCTAACCCCATATCACTTATTTCGAATTGGTATTAAAGATGACCCATTTTGCGAGTGTGGAGAAGTTGGATCGTTAAATCACATCATCTTAGAGTGTCCCATTAATAAATCTCCCCTTTTTGATGTATATTTGGAACTAACGAAGGCTGGTTTATCAGCCCCATTTGATATTCGATACATCTTGCCTCATTTGGATGATAGAAGAATAACCACCCTTTCTAAATTTTTAAATTTCTTTAAAATCACTATCTAGTAGAAGCAAATCAACTATATCTGGGTAAATTGTTCGCAGTAACATAGCCCAAAAAAGAAAAGAAGAAGAAGAAGATTTTAAAGAAATTGTAAACTATACCTTTGAATAAGTTTGGTAAGTTCTTTTCTTCTTTTCAATAAAATAGAAAAATATTTTCTAATTTATTGTCTGTTCTTTTAGATTGCAATATTAAATGGCTGCCTATATTTTACACGATAATAGGGATCTTATTGATGTCTCAATACTATAGAAGTATCAATATTAAACAATAAAAGTATCCATATTTAGGCACTGATACTGAATTACCAATACTATCGCCATATCTATACTAAGAAGCAAGTATCGTATGGCTATGTGTGTGGTCAGGAATAATAAGGTTTGTTCAAATATTTTAGTTTTCGCATGTGGTGTAACTTGGTAATATGATTAAGCTTTACCACTGTTTTTTTTTTGTTATTTAATTATAAGTTAAATTGCCAGTTATTGACACTATAACTTGTACCAGTAGAGAAAGAAAAGGTGTCAACTACAGAATATACTTTACTGATGCACACTTGTTTTTTGTTAAGTTCCCCACTCCATCCTGTTGAATGGGGGTTGTCAGCCGTTAAAAAAAAATCTTTTACTTGTTCAATACTTTGATACTTATAAATATCGATATCTTTAACATAATATCGAACAGTATCGATGCCTGCACCACAAAGTATTTCACATGATACCAGTATCGATACCTTTGACTGATACTCTTAGCCCTACTCCTATACTACTATAAAAATACAAAAACAAAGAAGTCATATACTGCCATCCTAGGCAAAGAGCTGAAAATTTGTTGTTTTGAAATAATCGAGTTTTTAACTATTTTTAGCAAATATATTTATTATCTTTTAAACCTTTTTTGTGTAACTTTTTAACATTTTAGTACCTTTGATGCAAATAAGACATTCCATTTCAGTATTAAGAAAGATTAAATGTAGACAAATGCACATAAATAAAAAAAACTGATAATTTTGCAGATAAAACCTTTTTTGCTAGGACGGCAGTTAGAAGTGCTCATGTAGTTCACTAAAGATAAATAACATCTAAATTTGTTACATTTCAGTAAATTAAGTATTACCATTGCTGGACAGTAGTGACGTTTTGGTGGATAAATACAGCATTTTACTGGACATATACCTATGCCATTTTGCTGTACGTTTGCTGCACAATACCAATTGCTGGACAAACTTTAAAAATGCTTTACAATACAGCAAAATTGCTGTAAGTATGGTCGCCCTAGTGTAATAATATTTTAATCACTAAAAATAAATTTTAAAAATATTGTGTCGTACGTTTTCTTTTTGGTGGATTATAATTCTAGTAAAAATGTCAGGAATTTTAGAAGCTAAAGTTAATAATACAGAATTGGTTGAAGAAGAATATATAACATCTGAAATTATTTCTTTCTCTTTCATAGCAGAATATCATGCTAAAAACATTGTTCTGTATAAGTTGAACATTCATTATTAAGTATCAAATTTGTAAAAATAAAAATAAAGGTTATTATTTATTTAGGAAAACAAAGTAAGTAAAAATCAACATAAAATAGGTGCAACAATTTAAACGAGCATATTTTTCATTTTATTTATACATATTATTTTCTTTAATAATAAACAAGTAAATTTATTATCTACAAGGTTATTTTCACGGAAGAAACTATATAATAAAGTTCACATATTTATTTATTTATCTATCTATTTGTTTACAGTACGCTACAGATACATAAGGTTCTAAATGGTACATTTAAAATATCAATTAAAACAAAATAAAAAAGAAATTAATAAAATTGTCATAGTATAAAATGAAGTCAATATAGTATAATGAAAGTCGACGCTTAAAAAAAACCTACTAAAATGTCATAATTTGAAAAATACTTATTGTAATTGGACATCAGTCGGTCTACAAATAAATTCTGTCCACAGTTAGTTCTATGAGTATTTACATAAAATAGTTTAATCTGCCTGGTAAGTCTGGCAGGAACAAGGAATCTAATAAAATGAGGAATAAACGATAGGCCCCTGTCAAAAATATCACCAAGATCATTTATAGTTCAGAACCTGCAGTGACATAATCATGCATAATGCTATTAGCTGTTTTATTAAACCTTATAACTTTACATTTATCAATATTCAGTTTAATCAAGTTATATCGTATTAAAACTATGATTAGTACCAGTTGTAAGCAAATATATTTTTTTAGCATCGTACAACTGCCATCTTAATAAAAATCTAGTGACCTTTAAAATATACCTTGTATAAATACACTTTTTTTATTACTTTTGTTCAATCGTTCACCATTTTAGCTACTAGTGAACCTTTGCAATATAGGTACCTTATTATACTCTTTCGTGCAAGCGTTCAATGTTTTTGATTCTAGTGAACATTTGAGATATTCCTTATATACCCTTTATACCTACTTTTGTCCAATTTGTCAGTGTTTTATAGCTACCTTATGGTATCACACATGTGTAATTGCATTACCTGTATTATTACCTACCTCTACTTGTATGATATTGGTACTTGATTTCAATAGCTTTTTAATAATAAATTTATACAATTTTTTTATTTTGTTTTCTTCAGATTTTACTATATCCTTAATATACTATTTTGAATATAGTGTATCCAAGGATGGACATAACTATACTTGTAAAGATATTTATTTTAAATTTTTCAAAAGAGGTATTTTTCATAATTTCTCAACGTTAATCGTATTTATTTAACAAGCAAAAGAAATTATGAAGAAGTACTTTAAAATTTAAAATAAATATTTTTACAAGTATTGTTAAGTCCATCCGTGGACACACTGTATAATGCTGTAGAAGGAATTCACATTATAACATCTATAGAAAGTTTCAGAGCAACTTTCGGGGTAAGTATCGTAAAAGTGCTAGTGTGATGTTTTCCGAACTTTATAACTTCTACGAGATGTGCTATGAAAGTCTTTCCGTTGCGGACATTCGGTAGTTGCAGGGATAATAGGGTTACATTTACAGTACATTGCATGCGAGCTTAAAGAGCCTAAAATTGCAGCTTATTAACGTAGATGGGATATTTTTGTGCTAGCTGGGACTCTTCATCCTCACGTATACCCAAACTCTTCATCCACATATATCTAGTTTGAGGATCTTTTGGAAACCTAAATAGGTATAAATAGTGTTTTCTTATTCATATAGGTAGGTAGGATTTCATATGTAATACAGAATGCAACATAGTATACTTTAAAATAACTATGGTGTTCTAACAATATATTTTGTGATTAAAATAAAGCAATAATAAGATTTTATAACTAAAGTGAATGCCACTAGAGCCTTGTCAAATGTACAGTGTGCATAACAATACAACTTTAATTTAAAGATAGCCTATTAATAAATTCAAAGTTATTAAACACAGGCACAATAAAATAATTCGAAATTCGACGTTGAATGTTATTTTAAACTTTAAAATAAATTGTTGTTTAAACCTTATTTTGAATTATGATACCCTTCAAAAAAGTGTGATGCAGCGGTAATGATTTTTATTTACTTCCCTATGAAACGTTATCGAACTGAACTTGAGATACTTTCTCGAGCACACAATACAATTCACTGGCATTTTTAAGCAATTAAATGCACCAAAATAACTTAAACCACAAAAATGTTTCAATTAAAGTACGAAATAAACTCAAAATGAACCACAAAATAACAATAAAATAACTAACCTAACTAACGTATTCCTGTCAATTTTTTGCTAACCAATCAGCTGTGTAACCAAAATAGCGAATATCCAATCAAGTCGTATAACCACTGCTATATAGTGAGGGAAGATGCTGGTTACAAATATTGCATGATCTATTATTTATTTATTTATTTATTTATCTGAGGTTACAACACGTCTCGAGTACGAAACATGAGAATCCCACTGCTGCTATCAATTTCTGTCAAATTTGACGTATGGGGATGTGTATGAGCCTTTGAATAAATATAGTCAGGAAGGAGCATGCCATGTCTGCCTTAATCTAATCACTCTGACGGAAGTGGTAGCCATGTTGTACTATGGATGACTCATCATCACATGACAAATGGTTTCTAAAATTGGTTCCTAATTTTAGTGATTAAAATTTGTTAATAATTTGGATATTTTATGTGTTAATTTAAACTTTTATCAAACGTATGTTTTGTAGATATTTTTAAAAAGTGTTTAGTGTTTTAGTATTTAGTCAGTATTAGTGTTAATTTTAAGTTTTCGGCGTTAAAAGACAGTTGTTGCTCTTGTGAATACAGCAACACAGCTAAAAGTAGAAAGGAAGGGACTACATTTCATAAGTAAGTATTTTGTTCTCTCAATTATCAACCACATCAAAGATTTTTTAAATTTTTAATGTTTGAAATTTGTAAACAAACATGGTAAGTATGTATGCGATCAACTGCGCTCATAGGCGTAGTCTCATGGTTTATAGGGTATATATACATATTATATTTAAACAAATCTTTTAGGCACTTTTAAGATATTTATGTGGTTGTTAAAATGAATAAATTATTGTTCAATTTTGATTTATAAATTCATTGCAAGTAAACAATTTTCAGATTTCTTAAAGATTCTCGATTTACAAATTATATAAATTAATCCCAGGTAAACAATTTTCAGATTTCCTAAAGATTCTCAAAAAAGAAATTTATGGCTTGAGTTCATGCAAGAAACAAATTGTGAGCCAAAATCTCTTAATTTTTTTGTGTTCACGCCATTTTAAAGCGGATTGTTTTGACCTTCAACTTCAAAACTGAGAATAAGACTTCTACCAACAGCCGTTCCAACAATAAAAGTGGTCCGGTTGAAGTATGCAAATAATTTCATGCCCAAGGATAAATTATAGTTTCCCCAGTCCAGGGTAATTGCAGAAAATTAAAGTCTGCCATTAGACACCCCATATGTAACATGATGAAGCCCCAACGACGTTTACAGATAACGTTGTATAATTTGATTTCACACGTACTAAATACATTTACTACAGTCCGAAGCACTTTGCTCTAGAATAGCAGCAAAATGTCAATGTCCCAGCTGCTTGTTGTCCCCACAGAGCTCAATACCGTATATCCAGTTTTGTTTTAATAAATGTAAATTCGTATATTAGAAGTTTATTGTATGAATGTTAAACACTCCATATAATTTATTACAAAGTTATTTACAAAGATGAACATAAATAGTTAGAATTAATGATATTGTAAGTAAGGAAATAATAGTTGCATATCGCATACCTCAAGATACTCTCTTAGGTCCTATGTTGTTTAATTTTATTTTAAATAATTTGTCGTTTATATACAGATGGAACTATTGTAATTTTTTAAGACGACACAGCTATCCTGTAAAATGCAGAGAACTGAAATTGATTACAATTATTAATGGAAACAGATCTTATAAAAATTATCGAATGGTTCAATTATAAAAACTTACAAACCTTTGATAAAACTTATGTTGTTCCAATATGCAGTTACAAAAATATGCCCTCTTCCTATAGAAACATAACTAAAGTAACGTTCAGCAGTTTCATATAAGTATTACAAATTATATCAAATACCTTAGAGTACAAATTGACTCTCATCTTAACTGGACTAAGCATATAAATAATACGTTGCCTTTTACCAAAATTTAAATTCCTGTGATCAAATTTGAATGTACATTTAAAAATAATCTATTTTGCACTCACAGAAATCATTATTATTTTATAGGATTCTTTCACGCAAAGGTGTTATACCAACTTATGCAAAATTTAAGTCCTGCAAAAAATATTACTAATAATATTATGTAATAAAATGATCAGATCTTCTCTTCGATATTAGGAAGTTTTTTATGTACTTAGGCTTGCATAATATAATTACAAACACAAATATATGCCTACGGCGTTGTGCTCAAATTTCGTCTTCGTGCGATATGGCCATCATATCCACTCTTGTTGAACAACGTACTATTTTTTAACGCATCTACAAAACATATTTAATTTTCAAACCTTAATAAACACGGCATACTGTTTTTGTAAAATTTATACAATTTGTAAAATTTAAATTAATAAAAATATTGTCATAATAAAGACGTAAAACAAGTCAAAATTTCTTTTATTAATACATTATTGCTTTGATTTTTCAAACGAAATCCCTCTATAATTTATACCGAAAATATTTTCCTATATTTATCCCACCCAACATGCAATTTTAAAGTAAAATTAATTCACATAATGATTAATTAAAAAAAATGCAAACTTCTCGCAAGAAAGTAGCTATCCGTTAAAATGAGAGAAATCCGTAAATTTAGATAATATGCAAATAAGAATGTATTATTCTCTTTTCTACGCACCCTTATGACAGTACATCACTGGTAGACCGGAAACACTTCTCACCATATTCGTCTAGTTCACTGTCAAAATTAGATACCATCGCTATTCCAAGGTCGTTTAGGATTCCTCCTTCCTGACTATATGTATTTAAAGGTATGAGCTACACGAATGAAGAAGTATATTCATAGACATCATATTATCTAAGATAGACTTGCCCTACACACTGTATACTCAATACACCTTCTGTCCGCATGTTTTACCAGACGGGGAAAGGGGAATCGTACGTCGCACATTGACGTAGTATTTCGGGAGGGTTTACATATATTTTTAGTAAAAATTATTTAATGACCAAATCAATAACCTATGGGTCTTCGGAATCAAAGGTAAATTTAAAGAAAACATATTCAATTTATACAGGGCATTCAAAAGTCATTTTATATTTTTTCTTATAGATTAAAATAGTAAGGTAGCTCAAAGTGGAAGAACATTTTTGTTAGTATTTTATTATATATATATTTTTTAAATACATGAAGAGCAAAGAGCAAGTAAAAATATAAAGCCATTTATTATTATTTTTACATGGGTACTGTTTGAAAACCTTTATTACAGGTCGAAAAAAGAATAATTTATATTGCCGAACTACCGTTTTTTATGAAATAAAAAGCTATTAAAAACAGAACAATTTTATTTCAGATACATAAATATACAAATATGATCTTTCTATTACATACCATTTGGGTTGCATGTCACGACACCTATTTTTAGAATTATTTGTGTAATGATATAGGACAGTAATCAGCAATGATTTTATAATATCTGGACAAGGCTAAAACACATTAGCTTAAGATTATCAAGAGATACTTTATTTCTAATTTGTCCGAATATAAAAAACACTAAAGGAAGCTTCTTTTGTGACATTTCGAATGTCATTTTACTATCAATAGTTACTCCTACAAACACTCATGGTGAAGAATCTGCTCAATAGATTTATTTAGTGTTATAACTGATATTTTGTAAAGCATATATTGGAATAAAAGACAAAATAGCTATTTGTGTACTAAGAACAGAAAGTAGCACCTTTGACAGTTGAGACAGAAAGTCTGTCGAAGAGAAAAGATTTATTTTATATTTCTTCAAAAAGGAGGAAAAATACAATATCAAAACTGTTATCTCAGTTATGTAATCATCATTTTCAGTATTTGTGTTTTTCCAACTGACCATAGCAACTGACCATTATTTTGTAATTGAGATGAAAAACCGTACGAGTCGCAGATATGTACGGTTTTTCACCTAATTTCACGGGTATAATCAGCTGTACTACATTAACAGCTAGGTATCTAGTACGGTTTTTAAGCTCAATGCGCTAGTTCAGTGTGATGTCATTTTGGTTCGACTGACATTTAATTCTAACCAAACTTTTAACAAAAACATCAATAAATTTGACATATACGTTTTTACTATTTTTATTTTATTTCAAAATATTGTTTACAGGTCATAAAAAATAGTTATATAATTGGTAACTAAACGATTGTATATTTGATACATGCTATCTACTTACTTTAGGAATATATTTATAAAAGTGAAAAAAACGATATAATTTAGGTAAACAAAACGAACAAAACGGACTCCAAAAATCTACTGTCACTTTAATTGTCAGTGGAACCATAATTACATCATCACTGAACTAGCGCATCGATGAAGAGACAAATTTTAAATGAAATGGCTTATTTTGAAATGTCAAATTTGAGACTTGTACGGTTTTCGAACTCACTGGTTCAATTGCAGAACACTGTTTGCAGTGAATCTTTTTCTTTAAGGATTTTACTATAAAACCCGAAATATAAGCAACTACATCCTGAATGTATTCGCTCAGAAAATATATATAGATAGGTAATCATGGTCACGAAGCTCATTTGTAAATTCCAAATTTTCTTTAGTGTCTGATTCGTAACATTTTAAATTTAACGCAATTTGGCTACTAGTGTTGCTACAATCGAAGATGCTGGTGCCATCTAAAGCAATTGCATTTGCAGTTTTATTTGACTTTACTTCATTATGAATTAATAATTTTTTATAACAATTTTGAAACAATCTCCATGTGAGATTGTTATTGAAGCATCTATTACGAACTGCACTGAAAAAAAGTATTATTTTTTCTTCATTTTTCGCCTCTTCCACTACCTCTCCCAAAATTTTGTAAAATGTGATGATTACTGTATAATTTTAGAGCTTACATATAATAAAAATACCCATAATAAATACTGTACTTACTTGATAGGTATAGCATTATGTTTTAAGATGTGTCTACCACTTAAATTTTCATAAATATCTGCCATAGAAAAATGGTCAGAACATATACTAAGGCTTCTTTTATTTTCATAATGTTTTCCTCCACCAAGCATAGATTTTGCAGCCAAATTCCACGTTGAATAATTTCTCTAGGAAACCTGATCAGAAAATATAGAACATTATTATTTAAATAAACAATGCGAGTGCTAAATGCCTTTACACTGTTAAATAAATTAAGCCTTATTCCCTGTATATGCCTACGTCTATGCTAACATAATCTTATTTATGAAATGACCGAATAACATTCTTATTCTGCGTATTTCGGCACACTATACATTTCCTCCCCATCGTAAAAGTCCTTAATAAAAAGTTCAGGGTTTAAATTATTCTTGAAAACTACAAAAAACCACAAAAAACACAATAAAACTTGATCTGTCACTTTGACAATATCAGCAAAATGTCTTAGGTTGCCAAAGTTAAATGATTTATACCAAAATGTTAAATATTCCCATATGATACACATGTAAAAATAGATACTTAAAAGTCTTAAGTGATTGCAATTAATAAAAAACTCATATTGATGCTTTCAATTCTTTATTTCCTTTTTTTATTAGATTGTATTAAAGGTAATAGTAACTTTTTAAATAAAAATTTAATGTTTGATATTTGATGAAAGAGATCTGACAACATAGGAAGAGCGTACCGTCAAAAAAAAGTTGCGGACAAGTGTAATGTATACAAGGCGTATCTATTATCCGATATCTTTGAGTATATTATCCATGTCATTCTAGCAGTTTTGAGTTTCTGAATTGAGTAGCTTTATACAGAACAACTTTCTAAAGGTTGTTTGAAATTGAATGGCTGTTGGATTAGCACAATTACTATTTTGCTGTCTAAGACCAAACAAATTTTCTAACGGATCTTGGTTTATACGTCTAGTAAAAAGAAACTTATAACGTTTTTTGTTTTAAAAAATCCCATAAATGAAGAATGGAGCTAATTGTTATTTTAAAACCTGTTATAAACTTCATTTTTTTAGTTACATCCTCGTTTAGGTTATTAAAAACTTTTAAGTTGTCCAACAGCAATAACATCTCATTTAAAAATGTCAGTTGAAATTCGAGACCCTTGAACGCCAAATTATATTTCTTCCCGTCTGATGTTTTTGATAAGTTTAAAATATTAAATAATTTGTCGATTTTATCAATAAAATTAGCAGTTGCCTGGGCTTCATTAGACAAGTTACCTAATTCGACGTACACATTTAAAGCCGCTGAAACTGTAAGACTACATACCTGACTTGCATATTTTACCTTCATTTTTTCAAAATTACTAGGAAATATATGCGAATCAGTTAGTTTAGGCGCTGATCTAGTAACTAACGACTTTATAAAATTAAGTAATATATGACCATGGGCGTCGTTACACAATTCTATGGGAAGGGGCAAAATTTTGAAAAAAAATTAGAATGTTTATTTGTTGAAAAATAAAGAAAATGAAAAATAAAAGAGCAATACAAATTAACAAAAGTTTCTAATAAATAAAATAACCCAACAAAAAAGGCAAAAACTAAAATAAAAAAAAAACAAGAAACTTAATACATATATTTAAAAAAATATATACAGAAGGTGTGATATAAAAGGAAAATATGAACAAGAAGACAGAGCCATACATAATATAAAAAAAAAAATAAAATATTTATAGAAACACAAGAACAAAAAAACTCACTCAAACACGTCGACGAACACTAGGAAAACGCAAATTTGTAATTTCTTTTTCCTCTGCCTAAAATAATCGATAACAGAAAATATGATTCTTTTTTATTTTTTTGCAATTATTTTTCGATGTACGCTCATCAGGCAAAGTGCCGACAGCCTATTTTCATTCATTATTCGCTCTGTGCGTGACAGCAGCGCCAACTAATTTATGAACTAACTAACGGACGATATTTGCGTATACTGACAATACAATTTTTAATGGAATTCCTAATTAAAAAATATAATATGTTAATTTTAATAAAAGTATATAGATTTGTAAAACAAGTAAAAAAATTAATTATTTTATATTTTTATTACTGCAGCTAAAAAAAATAGTATAATCAATAAAAATCAATAATAAAACATAGGCAGGCATCAATATTTACGAGAATATGTATGATATGTTGCCTAAGCTTAATAAGAAAATGTTAAATATTGTGAAAATAAAAACATTACCATTATATAATAAGGTAGTATCAAAACTTATTAACAAAACTAATTGGTAAATTTGTGATTGCAATTTATATTTTCTTTATTTTTAGTTCGGAAGAACCCATAGAAATTAATGATTAAAATTGGTTTCCTATCAATAAATCACAAGATTGCATTTCAGCCACATACAATAATCAAAGGCAGAAATCTAATCCTTGCTGAACATTTAAGAGTTAAGGGATGTTGAACAACATTGTAAAATAATATTGTTTATTTATAACCTTTCAATTTTCTGTCTACTATTTCCAGTATTACTGTTATTATTACAATAATAAATGTTTTTTCTTCTTTTTGTACAGCTGTCCATTTATTTCTTTGATTTAATTTCCATTTTGGTACTGAAAATTTATATAATTTAGACTGTTTTTTTCTGCTAGTATTTTTACAATTTACAACACAGCAACCGCTATTACTTTTTGTTTTGTTTCTACCTACTTAAAAAAAAGTAAAATGTATAGATACGTGTAAGATATGGATATGGAATAAATATATTCAACCTATAATATTCAACTGTATAGCCTGAATATTATTACAATATGTATAAAAAAATTATATTCTTTTTAAAAAACCTCTCATTCCTTAACCAGCGACTACAACAAGTGGTATATATTATTATAAAATTTAGTTATAACCAGGATGTCGTTCCTGCTGCTGGTTAAGGAATGAGAGGTTTTTTAAAAAGAATATAATTTTTTTATACAGGGTGCTGCTGTTGTAGCTGCTGGAACAAAAACAATATGTTTTTGCGACAAGCTTCCAGTATGTTTAGACTCAAAACCGATGCTGCTGGTTTGTTTTTAGGCGTTTTCTGAATTAGGTCCTCTATATAAGGCAACCTCGTTAACATTTCTTTCGCAGTATGCCTCCGCGCTTCGTGTTACCATATCATCGTTATTTGGGTCCGGGAAACGAATTGGAGAGTGGGGAGCCCGTTGACAGTGACGATTACATAGCCGAAAAACACGACTACGCCTACGCTAACGCCATATCGGCAGAAGACGTATTAAGAGCTGACGAAGAGGCCGTAAAAGAATTTTGGAGTGACTTTTCAACAACCGGTAACTGGCATTCATTGATCGGTAAGTTTGGTTATATTAAATTTTTCTGTATAATACCAATAGAATTGTAGGTGCCGCTGGTTTAAAGCTCAAGAGTATTCTGGAAAAAAACACAGGTGTATTATATCCAGACATGTCCAATAAGCACGAAGAAAAATATAAAAAATTGCCAGTACGACTTGGCCTAACGAGAAGGAGAGGAGATAATGAAAATCGACAAAATGAAGCTCGTAATAAGGAACTATTGTCAAGACGAGATCCTACACAAGATCCTGCTCAACCTTCATCCTCTCGTGACGTTTCGGATATTGGACAAGACGAAGGATATGGTACCCAAATGAGTCAAGGGAATGCTCCCATGAATACCGACGAAGTAGATGCCGGAGAGGAAATGGGAAATCCGTCCAATACGGAAGGGGTTACAAATCCTACAAATGGATCGGGGGTACTCTATATGATGAAGTCACTGGCAAGTCCTACATTTACATTTTTTAAGAAATCTCGCATCATGCATACATGGGGATTTGCATCACACCGATTTAATTTAGGACCAAAGGGTAAAGAAAGCAACTATATGGGTTTAAGTACAAGCCTAGCATACGTACCTGTCGACTGGATACCATTTTATCTATCTCCAGCAGAATATTCCATGTTGCCACTGGGATCCTTTATTAAAGAGGTTTACGTAGAAATAATACCAAAAGGAGTGATATGCTCATTCGACACGGGTACGACATTAACCGGAAGTGCCAATTCTATGCACGTAATTTTTGGAAAACATTGTGTGGGTTTGAACCATAAAGTCGAACACGTCAACTATATTTTGAAAAATGATGAGAAAAAACCGATGACCATAAATTCGCTCGCAAATATTACGTCGTCGGAATTTACCTATAGATTATACGGGGAAACTGCAAATTATCATTCCAACAAAGATCCTGTTTTTCCTTCTTCCTGGGGTGCAAACAGAGCGCTACCCGCCTATGCCGTGCTCATGTGTACAATAGGCAGTTAAAATGTAGACTTAGTTCAAACTGTGAACCTTGTTGTATACTCATCGGTTATTGTTAAACATAGTTTTAAAAATGACATTTGTTTTTTAATATAACTAGTTAAAAATAAAACTCTTATTAGATAAAATATGTTTAGAATATTTTTTGTACAACCTGCCCATAATGTATTTTGTAATAATTAAAAATCATAATATTCTTGTAAGGAAGTTGGAAAGCTTAGGGTTTGATCAGTCGCTATTGAGATTATTTTCATCTTACCTAAATCATCGTTTTAATTATGTCTTTTACAACGGATTTTCATCTTCACCCCTCACAGCAACATCTGGAGTTCCACAGAGCTCCAATCTGGGGCCACTATTATTTGGTATATTTATAAATGACTTGGCAATACATTTAACCTGCTGTTCGCTGCTGACTTAAAAATATTTACCTCAATCTCATCAATTCAAGACTGTTAGATTAGATTAGATTTAATTAGGACTATGGGCCATGTGGCCTCCCCCACCTCGACCTTTTCAGATCTATTGTGGATATCCTTTAATCATTGTTTAGAGTACCTTGTCTAATGCGGTCTTTTGTAGTAGACTCCATAGACTGGGAAGTAGTTCTCCGGTATAGCTAGTTGCCCTTGGTTTTTCTTCTCCAAGTGTAAGGAATCTCAGTCTTACTAGACCTTCGCAGTAGCACAATACGTGTTCTGCCGTTTCCTCTTCTTCTTGACAGAATCGGCACAAGGCCTCTTCTGTCAGACCGATATTGAACATATGTTTGTTAAGCCTACAATGCCCTGTTAATAGACCTACTAGTATTCTAGTATTTTTCCTATTAAGGCTTAGTAGATGCTCGGTGAGTTTAGACGATGGTCCTTTTAAGAACTTTTTGGCCTGTCTCTGTCCTGGTGAGTTTTCCCACCACTCCTGAGATTTTTTAAACATCCACTGCTTTGTGCATGTTCTGATAGTTGTTTTTGTTACACCACAGAAGGGTTCTGGGCCAATAAGAGCATTTGATGCTCCTTCTCGGGCTAGTAAATCAGCCTCTTCATTGCCTTTGTGTCCCCTGTGGCCTGGTACCCAGGCTAAGGTTAGTCTGTTTTGACTACCCAGCTCTGTTAGGGCATCCAAACAGTCCCACACAAGCTTTGAGTGTACCTGCATGGAACTGAGTGCTTTTAACGTCGTTTGACTGTCTGAGTATATGACAATGGTTTTTCCATTTACCTTCTGTCTTAATACTTCTTTTGCGCAGTGATGTATTGCTGCTATTTCTGCCTGGAATACTGTCGCATGTTTACCTAAGCTTAGTGAGATTCCTGTCTTTGGCTTGGTACTATATATACCTACTCCTAAACCTTCATGGGTTTTGGAGCCGTCTGTATACCAGGTGAGATCTGCATGAATAGGAGGTCCTCCCGTCTACGCTTCCCTGTCTGGTATACTTACTTTATATTGCTTTTGAAAGCTATACTTTGGAAGCATTTCGTCTGAAGGCATTCCCATTAGGGCGATGAACCTTTGTGCGGTCTGTATGTGACAGACCTGGCTTCGCCTTGAATGAATATATGTAGTGGTGTTAGGTTTAGCATGACTTCTATAGCTGCTGTTGGAGTCGTTCTCATAGCTCCCGTGGCACTCAGGCATGCTTGCCTTTGAATACCATTAAGCTGTCGAATGGCTCCAGCTTGCCTAGTCTTTGGCCACCATACCACCGACCTGTAGGTTATCATCGGCCTTATGACTCTGGTATATAACCACAGGGACATTTTCGGTTG
Source organism: Psylliodes chrysocephalus (assembly GCA_927349885.1). NCBI lineage: Eukaryota > Metazoa > Arthropoda > Insecta > Coleoptera > Chrysomelidae > Psylliodes > Psylliodes chrysocephalus. Next base: position 1,004,162 of record OV651824.1, on the reverse strand, counting down.
TAATCCCCAATTTTTTCCACACAACCTTCGACATAAGTTGAAGGACGTTGTGCTCTTTTGGGTGACTTTTTGCAAGTGTTGATTCCATGTTAACCTGTGGTCAAAGATGACTCCCAAGTATTTGGCCTCTTGAGCGAATGGAATCTTCACTCCTTTCAGTACTGGTGACTTAAGTCCTGTTGGTACTTTTCGTTTTGTAAAGTTGACTATTGTGGTTTTGTGAGGGTTCACTGTTAGTTCCTCCTCTCTGCACCACTCGTCGACAATGTTTAGAGCGGTTTGTGTGCGCTCCGATATTGTACTTGCGAACTTGCCTCTTACGACGATCGCCAGGTCATCGGCATACCCTAGGCAGTAAAAATCTGCAGATATTAGCCTTTTTATAAGTTCATCCACTAGGACTGACCAGAGAAGGGATGATAGTACTCCTCCCTGGGGGCAGCCCCTGCCTGCTTTAGCTGTCAATGTAGCTTCGCCTAGAGATGATGTTATTACCCTTTCTTCTAGGCTGGCTATTATCCACTGACATAGGACTACTGGTACCCCTTTTATTGCTAATGCGTTAATTATAGATCTTGTTTGAGCATTACTAAAAGCTCCCTCAATATCTACTAAAGTTGCTACTGCCATTTCTTTATCCTCCAGGGATTTTGACAATAACCTGTTAAGATCATTCAGGGCCAAATCGGTTGACTTTCCTGGCTGATATGCATATTGACGGTCGCTGAGAGGATTTTCTCTCAGTATTTCGTCTCGTATATATCTATCTATTAGTCTTTCTAGCGTTTTCAGCATGAATGAAGATAGACTGATTGGGCGGTACGACTTTGGCGTCATGTCATTAAACCTTCCTACTTTAGGGAGGTATATGACTTTCACCTTTTCCCACGCCTTTGGTATGTGTCGCCAGGCTATACATGCTTTAAATATGCGACACATATGTGGAATTAGAATTTCCTGTCCCTTTTGTAGTAGAATGGGATATATTCCATCTACTCCTGGGGATTTGTATGATTGAAATTTGTTTGTAGCCCATCTAATTTTGTTCGGCCTCGATATTTCTGTAGCTAGCCTCCATTCCAAAGGAGTTGGCCTACGATACCTTCTTTAAGGGCTGTATGCTACTATCGGGTCTAGCAAAATTTCTGCGGCCGGAAAGTGTACTTCTGTGAGCATTGTTAACGTTTCCTCGAAGGTTTTCGTATAGGTTTCGTCATCTTTCCTGAGAAATCCTACTTGGTTTGCAGCACCCTCTTTAGCTAAGACTTTGTGGATTCTAGAGCATGTGGGTGTTTCAGATAACTCCTCACAGAACTTCCTCCACGATTGCCTTTTAGCCTTTCTTATCTCCTTGTTATACTGCGTGAGTTTAGCCTTGTATAGGGCCCAGTCTTCGGTTGACTTGGCTTTATTAAAGAGCCTTCGCACTTCGCCTCTAAGGCGTTCCAAGTGTTTATTCCACCAGACTGTTTTTGTTCTTTGCTGTCTTGTTTTCTCCGGACAGTTTTCCTCGTAAGCGGTTATAATAGCCTTACTTACTTGGTCTACTGCTCGGTCAAGGCTTTGTTCACCTGTTATTTCCACCATACCCTCTTCGAGATACTCTCCAAGTGATGTTGAATACCTTTCCCAGTTCGTCTCTCTAGGGTTTCTGTATTTGGTTGAAATTCGAGGTGGGGTAATTAGATCAAATCTAATCTGTCTGTGGTCTGAGCACGATGGTTCGTCTAACACATGCCACTTTGAAATGTTATCACTTGCTTTACTCGAGCACAGAGTCATATCTAAGACTTCTTTTCTCGTTGCCGTGACGAAAGTTGGTTTCTTACCTATATTAGCAATTACTAAACCTTCGGATAAGATGAATAGTAATAAAGACTCACCTCTTATGTTGATGTCCCTGGTTCCCCACATGGTGTGATGGGCATTGGCATCGCATCCTATGATGAGTTGGAGGTTAGCCCTTGCCGCATATGAGACTATTTCGCCCATTATATGCGGGGGACATAGCTCCTCGCCTGGGAAATATGCAGAACAGACTAGCCATCTTTTAGTTCCTTCCTCTGTCGGTGTAGTTAGGAGAGCTGTAACAATATCAGCGGTGCACAGCACCGGTATTAGTACACAATTTACCCTATTGTTATATAAGATACATGCGCGTGGTCTTTTAGACCTTTCGTTGTACAGAATCTTACCTTGGTTGGGTTTTAGGCCTGCTACCCTCCCGCCATGTAACCAGGGTTCTTGCAAGAGGGCCAAATCTAGACCCTCTTTGTCGAACCTCCTACATACTGTAGCGGTGGACGCCTTGGCATGATGGAGGTTCACCTGAAGAACCCTGATCGATCTGCTCAGTTCTGTGAACTGGGCAGTTTGTCTGCCTTCTTAGAGGCATCTTCAATTTCCATAGGTACAGTTACCTCTTGGGCTTCTTGCCTCTTGAGGGGACTGACCCCACTGTGGGAAGACTCCACCTCGTCGTCCTCTACCAAGGTTTCTTCCTCTGAAGAGGACTCTTTGGTGTCCTCTTCCCTGCTGAGGGAAGAGTTCACCTCGTCGTCCTCTGCCAAGGTTTCTTCCTCTGTAGAGGACTCTTTGGCTTCCTCTTCCCTGCTTGTGCCTGGGTTATTCACCTTTTCGGCGGGTTCTTGGTCATGTCCTCCTTTGACTCTGAATTTAAGTCTCCCTAGGTCATAGTAGGGGGACATGTCCAGCTTTTTTAGCTCTTCCAGGGATTCAGGATCCATCGAAAAAGCCCACGTTTGACCTTTTGCCGATGGGGTTTTACCCCACACCGTCCAAAGGTGTGTATTTAGCCCATGGTTGGCTATTTTTAGCCTTTTGAGGATTTTATCCCCTTCGGCCCTTTGTCCTCTTTTGTCGGGGACGAATGTTGTGCAGGCTAGTGGCCTAGGGATATCGTTACCCTCCAACGCTTTCAGGTTTGCCCCTTCCCAAGGTTGGATGGTTGTGACGATGTCCCGTAACCAGTCTGCACTGGTTCGGTCCGCGCAAGTCACGATCAGGTAACCTGGCTTATGGCTGCACTTTGCGAACCTTACCTGTGTTCCCTCGGTGGGGATTTTATCGTGGGCCTCAGAGATCGAGTCTTGGACTTTTAATAGTCTCTCTGGACTCATTGTGATCTCCGGGTACCCTATTTCTACCACTGCAACCTTCACTGAGGTAAGGGCATCTTTGAACGAAACTTCGTCCGTCCTGGCCTTCTTTCTCAGCCGGCTGACCTGTGGCGGTGTTGCGTCTGTTGACCTTGGGCGTTTCTGAGCTTTTTGCCTTGCTTGGCAGCTTCTTTCGCCTTGTCTTGACCCTCTAGCCTCTGGGGCTTTTGTGGCTTTGTTCGGGCCTTCTGAAAATTTTCCTTGATCACCTGCCTTTTTGCGGCTGTGTAATCAAGGCCAGTTTTCAAGAGCTCTTTTAGCCTTGACCTCGAGTATCCACCTAGACGGGCAGAATGTACCTCGTCCTCGGGCATTTGGTCTACCTCTTCCAGGGAGGAGACGATGACTTTACGCCTCTTTCCTAGCTGTTCAGTCTTCGCCAGAGTCGTTGCCTTCGTCGTATCCCCTTTCGAGGTTGACGCTGTTGCCTTTTCTTGCATTTCGCTTTTGTTTTTAGAATTCATATCTGATCCCACGAGTAGCTAGGGAAAAACAGTCCGCCACGACAGAGCCTCGCATGCCGCAGTAAGGTCGCGAGTCGCGATACTCTGGGAGGTGACCCGGTGTCCCAGAGGCTCCGTTTGCGATACCTTGACCCAGGTATCATTCAGTCCTCGGCACGGGTCGCATTACGCCTTAACTTGGGGAGTTGGTTCGCGGCGACAGTTTTCGCAAAGGATTTTGGGGGTTTTTAAGTCCCCTCACCCTACTTATAGCTGCCACTAGCCAGATACTCTGACCGTCCTCCTATTCACCACCCGGAGACGCGCCCGGTAGGCTCTCAACCCTCGGGATTCAAGACTGTTACTTTTTACATACCCAACTTGGGAATCGTTGAAAATTGGTGTAATGAAAACAAGCTGTTTATGAATGTGTCTAAATGTAAAGTATGTTCCTATACTAGAAGTATTAACAAGGTGGAGTTTGATTATTTATTTAACAGCCTACCTTTATCGGACTTGTGCACAAATTGAAGATTAAGGTATATTATTCAACCAAAAAGTTACTTTTTCGGATTATATTGAAAATACCGTTGCTTCTGCGTTGAAAAGCTTAGGGTTCTTATTTCGTAATACTCGTTCTTTTACAAACTCTTAAAGCTTAAAGATCCTTACTTTTCTTTAGTTCGTTCCAGACTAGAATATGCATCTCTTATCTGGAACCTTATTTACAATATTCATAAAAGATCATTGGAAAATGTTCAGCGGCGATCTCTCAAGTACCTTTCTTTTAAAATAGATGAGCTGTATCCCATTCGAGGTATTGAAGAATCTCTGCTCCTTTCGAAAATAGAAGGATAGTTTCCAATGTTACATTTTTTATAATATATTACATAACACTATTGATGTACTATTTTTGATAAATTAAATAAATTTTAATGTTCCCCAAACAGCCATTAGATATCATAAAACATTTTATACAGCAAGTATTTGAACGAACTTGGGAAGAAATTCACCTATAACGCTAATGTGCTCAAATTTTAATTAATTTTGTTCTGATTGGGATATTTATTTCTGTCGCTATAGTTACTCAAAATGTAATGTCGTTACTATAGTTTATATATTATATTTTTTGTATCGGCTATCTAGTAGTTGATTGTATTGATTGATTAATAAAAAAGTATCAGAAGTTAAATATTTTATTTAAAATATATTTTGAGTTTCCACTGTTGAAAGCCACTTTGCTAGAGGTTATGGGCCTACTTAAGGGTTACTAGCAATAGAGGCATCGTTTTGCGTGAACCTATTACGATATTTACAAATCCTAGCCGTTGGTGTGTTGTTCTCTTAAGGTTAAGGCATCTCAAATTCCATGATGTCTGGTTCCGGAATTCTCCCTCCTATTGATAAGTTAAAAGGTCGGGATAATTAAAACTCATGGAAATTTGCTGTTAAGACGTACCTTGAACATGAAGAACTCTGGGATTGTGTTATCGCAGATCCTGCAAAGTTAGATAAGAAGGACTTGAAGACGAAAAGTAAAATTATACTTCTGATTGATCCTATCAACTATGTTCACGTTCAAACTGTTAATACTTCTAGAGAAGCATGGGAAAATCTAGAGAAGGCATTTGAAGATAAAGGCCTTACTAGACGTGTTGGTCTTCTTAGGACTTTGATTACGTGTAATTTGGAAGATAGTCCTACCGTTGAAGACTATGTAAATAAAATATTATCGACGGCACAGAAGCTTAAAGGCATTGGTATGGAAATTAATGACGAATGGATTGGTACTTTACTTCTAGCAGGTCTTCCAGAAATGTTTAAGCCAATGATTATGGGCATTGAGAGCTCAGGTATCAAAGTAACTGCTGACGCAATTAAAACTAAATTACTTCAGGATGTCAGTAAAACTGAAAGCTCTTCCAACGTTGCGCTTTATGGAGGTAAAAGTAAATCTCAAGAAAAATCCTCTCGTTTCAAGCCCCGATGTTTTAAATGTAATAAATATGGTCATATATCGCGTAACTGTATTGCAAATACTAAGAAAAATAAGATTTCTTCAACTGACAATGAAGCTCTGTTCTCAGCTTTATCTGTGGGCCACCTCAATAATAATAGCACTTGGTATATTGATTCTGCAGCCTCAACGCATTTAACTAGAAATTCAGATATTCTGTTTGATATCATTACTTCCGAAGTTTTAAATGTTTCAACAGCAAATGGCTATGAAATGAAAGCAAATTTTAGCGGAAAGATAAAATTACCAGTTATCCGCGACAAAGTTTCTTTTGTTGTTGAAGTCAGTCCCGTGTTGCATGTTCCTGAACTAAGTGTTAATCTTTTATCAGTCAGTCAAATGGTGAAGAAACGTAATACAGTCATATTCGACATTGATGGTTGTAGAATTTACAACGTAAATAACAAACTGATCGCTACAGCTTCATTAGAAAATGATTTATTTAAGTTAGATATTCCTCCTACATTGCCATCTTCTTCTACCGTTGCTTATCAGTCAAACATAAAGAAGAACCGAATGTTATGGCACCGACGATTAGGACATATCAACAACGCAAGTTTGGATCTTTTAAAAAATGGAGCTGCTGAAGGTGTCAATTACCAATCTAGTGATCCTGCAATATCCTGTGATGTTTGTATTCAAAACAAAAGTCATCGACTTCCTTTCTCAGTCAGCAATTCAAGGTCCCAAAAATTGCTTGAACTAGTCCATTCCGATTTGTGTGGACCTTTGGAGGTAAATTCAATGGCAGGTTCAAGATATATTCTCACATTTTTGGATGATTTTAGTCATAAAGCTTTTATTTACTTTTTAAAAAATAAAAATCAGGTGACTGAATGTTTTAAAAGTTTTAAGATTTTTGTCGAAAATCAGAAAGGAGAAAAAATTACAAGTTTTTCGCACAGATAATGGTGGCGAATACTGTAATGAGAATTTAAAAAATTTCCTTGCAACTTCTGGAATTCAACATCAAGTGACAGTTCCTTATTGCCCCGAACAAAACGGCCGAGCAGAACGCTTAAATCGTACCTTGATTGAAAAAACTAGATGTCTATTATCTGAATCTGGACTCAGTAAGAAGTTCTGGGCAGAAGCAGTTTCAACTTCTGTATACCTTCTAAATCGTTCCCCTACTAGAGTGCTGAATAATTTAACTCCTGAAGAAGTTTGGCAAGGAAAAAAACCGTCTCTGGATCACTTAAGAATATTTGGCTGCAAAGCTTTTTCTCATGTGCCAAAACAGAAACGAAAAAAGCTCGATTCTACTTCGATTAAGTGCATTATGGTAGGATATAGTGAATATTCAAAAGCGTACCGCTTTTATGATCCAGAGAGAGATATCGTTTTTTTGTCTCCGAAGAAGAAAGGGGGAATGATAATGCCAATAACGATTCAGAAAACACGAAAACTCTATTCCATATTATAAATGATTCCGAGGTCTGAAAACTCCGAAAATAGTGAAATAGAGACAGATGGAATAAGTAAATTTCAAGCAGAATCCTCCAGTAATCACTCATCTATCATTAACTCTGAAGAAGTTCAGCAAAAAGAAGCTCCACTTAGACGTTCTGAGAGGCTGAAAGCCCAAAATGTTTTCTTAGAATTCTCAAGCTTTTCTGCAACTACTTCCGTTTTTGGTGATCCATTAAGTGTAGAAGAAGCCTTAAGCCGTAGTGACCGTCAAGAATGGATTGAAGCAATGAACTCCGAATACGATTCTCTATTAGAAAATAGAACCTGGGATTTGGTCGATCTCCCTGCTGATAAAAAACCGATTAATTGCAAATGGGTTTTTAAAATCAAGAAAAACGCAGATGGAAAAGTAGCTAAGTATAAAGCTCGCTTAGTTGTCAAAGGCTGTTCACAAAGGAAAGGTATAGACTTTGATGAAACGTATTCCCTTGTAGTTCGATATTCTTCAGTTAGATATCTACTTTCCTTTGCTGTCGAACTTGATTTAGACATTGACCAGTTGGATGCTGTGACGGCTTTCCTACAGGGTGATTTATCCGAAGAAATTTATATGGTCCAACCAGAATATTTCGCGTCATCCAATAAGGTCTGTCGTTTGAAAAAATCCCTATATGGTTTGAAGCAAGCAAGCAAGCAGATGTTGGAATTTGAAGCTGGAATCAGCCTTAAAGTCCTATGGCTTGCGTCAGTCTAATGTCGACCAATGTATATTTTTTAAACCAATAGTTGATGCGAGATCAACAGTTCTGATTGTAGCGATTTATGTTGACGACATGATTGTGTTGTCAAATTTTCAAGATGAAAGATATCGGTACTGCAAAATATTTTTTAGGAATGCGAATAATAAGAGATAGAGCGTCAAGAAAACTTTGGCTGGATCAAGAAATGTATATTAAAGAAATGCTAAAACGGTTTAAAATGGAAGATTGTAAGCCAGTCAGTACTCCGATGTCTAATAAAGATCTTCTTACTAAAAGTATGTGTCCAAACAATGATGAAGAGAAAAAGGAAATGTCTGGGGTCCCGTATCAAGAAGCTGTGGGCAGTATATTATATGCATCCCAAGTTTCAAGACCTGACATAAGTTTTGCAGTGAATTCCGTAAGTCGCTTCAATAATAATCCAGGTAAACCTCACTGGGCAGCTGTAAAAAGAATTTTTCGATATTTGAAAGGTACACCTGATACCAAATTATTATTTTCTGTGAGTGACGAAGCACAAGGAGATATTTTTGGCTTCAGTGACTCTGATTGGGCTACTGATTTGGATGAGCGTCGATCAGTAACAGGTTACCTATTTACTAGAAATGGGACGGCTTTGTCTTGGAATTCTAAAAGACAACCCACTGTTGCGCTGTCTACAACCGAAGCCGAATATATGGCTAGGACTTCTGCGGCTCAAGAAGCATTGTGGTTAAGGCAGTTAGATTCAGAAATTCGGTCAGTAAGTAAACCCATGATCCTGTACATGGATAATAAAAGTGCCATACATTTAGTTTCCACGACAACTTATCATCCCCGCACGAAACATATCGACGTAAGATATAATTTCATAAAAGAAAAAATTAAAGATGGTTTACTGAAACTAGAGTATATACCGACAGAATTGATGGCAGCCGATTCTCTAACAAAACCTCTGGATAAGCCAAAATTTATTGCTTGCGGTAAAAAGCAAGGACTTACATTTTTATGGAGAAGTGTCGCTATAGTTACTCAAAATGTAATGTCGTTACTATAGTTTATGTATTATATTTTTTGTATCGGCTATCTAGTAGTTGATTGTATTGATTGATTAATAAAAAAGTGTCAGAAGTTAAATATTTTATTTAAAATATATTTTGAGTTTCCACTGTTGAAAGCCACTTTGCTAGAATTTCGACCATTAGTTGTACTAATTTGTAGCTAATGTATTTAGGATTCTTTCTTTCCTTTTTTTTTTCTTGCTGTTGCTAAAATTATTTTCTGTCGAAATATTATGTTTAACATTTATGTCATGTATTTTGTTCTGTAAATGGATTAATTTGTTGGGCAATGAAATTATTTTTATTTTATTAAGCAAAAAAAGGTTTATTTTGATGCACCTACCACCTTTAAAAGTTTGTCAGTATATTAACGAGAAATCCTATATAATTCCCAAAGAAAAATATTTTTGGAATAAATTCCGAATTCTATTTATTGATATTTGTTATTTTTTAGGTTCAATGACTCGAAACATGATGATCAGCTACACCAAGAATATCATTGATACTTAAAAAAAATGGTACGAGATTAAGCAGATTGGATGCTATGTCACATTGTGGTGCGAAGACGTGGCTTGTATAAATTTGGGGTATCAGTTGATAGAAAACAGTACTCAAAAATAAATTTAAATCTGCAGATGCATCAGAGACAGCCATATTCCATACCACAATATGTCATGCGTGAACTCGATGAGATTTCATCGGCTAAGTATCATTCCTCTGTAATGTTTCGTATCATTAGGAACACGCAACATTGTAAACAATTATGACCAGGGTTTTCTAACCTTTTCCCTAGGCCAGAGAGAATAAATGAAAACTAAATAATGTATAGTAATAAAGATTGAAAATATATATACTTTTAAGAGTTTTATTATGTCAGCCATAGTTTTATACCAAAAAAGAAAATAAACTGAAATTATACATTAAAAATACATTCATAAATTAACTATATTTATAACACTCATCGACTCTCTCCTGGCTAAAATATTACTTATCTATCTATTCGGCTCTGTTCCGTCTATTTTTTGCCTTTAGCCTCCTGACACTTCCATTCGTTCTTATTCAGTGTAGTATGCATAGTTTTCAGAATATCAAGTGTTATACCTATCTGATGCTTGGTCCTGCAAAGTTCATCTTCAGTACACCTGCTTATGTGACATCTATCGATGTCAAGTTTGATTGAACACCCGTTTTTTGCCTATTACTCTTATACTTAACCAGAACTAGCTTAGACTCGAACGCATATGTCTAATTCGGCCAAAACACAGCCTTGGTGCACAAATATCTATTTTACCGCAGGTTTCATTACAAAAAACTGGAGTAAAGGGTAAAATTATCTCTTGTCCAGTACACTCGTATACACTTGAGTATTATTCTATATTATTTTTGATTGAAGACGTATACATTTAAAAATGTCGTTTACTTAAAAATAAACATTTAATTTTGATATTTCATTTAACTCAATCAAAACATTAAATTATTATTTTCCATTTATATATAGCTTATACCGGACCTGTATGTACTCTAGTAGCCATGGAGTAGCTGACAGTGTTGCCGTCAGTTGCCGCCACATATTCATAAGTAACATACGTTTTATAAATTCATCGTGTTATAAATTTGTTGACATAAAGAGATAGAAATTTAAAGTGACGTCTTTTATTACTTCGAATGAAAAAAATCGATAATGCAATTTTCTAACCTAAAAAAAATCGTGATTATATGTCAAACAAAATTGAACTTGGCCTTAAGTTTAGCATAAGGTTTGTTCCAACAGCAGTACAGAACACATACTTTGATTTTCTTTTACTATACGGAGAATGATCGCACTGCGCAGATTTCTGAGTGCCTTTTAAAAGGAGATAGAAAACTCCGCCATTTTGAACCCTTATTACGTGTTGCCTACATCTTGGCGCAATATTTTTAATAGGTGCGTTTTAATCATCCGCTTCTGCTTCGGAATTGTCGGTTTTCTTGTTTTAATCTAAAAGGTTAAAACGACTAAACCGACAATTCCGGAAGCAGAAGCGGATGATTAAAACGCACCTGATATTTTGCTTGCTGCTGTCAGTGTCAGTGAATATTATTTTTGAAGTCACAGTTTATTGCTGAAGAATCAGTTAGCTCACTCGGACCAGTTGAAAGTTCCAAAATAACATCCACTTCAGGGATACAAATTCAGGATACGCAGAAGACTGCTGTTTTATTATAGGCGGTTGTTATATATTGTATTATCCGAGTTGCACAGTGTATAAACTGAAACATTGAGATGAAAAGTGCCGTCGCAGAGTGAGAGATCTGATTCTTTAGCTGTAAACTGTGTCACAGGGTTCAAAATGGCCGCGCCCTATGTTGGGCGTGTCGGACCTCTCTCTTGCCTCGAATAGTAATCAAAGTATGTGAGTACAGAACCATTCGAAATTTATCTGCGCATGAGTAGTATGAAAAATAAAACAGTTAACCCAAAGACATTACAACTAAGAGACCAAATTGTTTACATTTTTATGTGGCAAATCATTATTCTCACCAGATTCTCGTTTATTGCGTCTTTGCCGATTTTATCAGTCTGTCAAAATTATTTGGAGAAATAACTTTCGAAAAATAAAATTTGATGTGTCCTGTAACTATAATTTTATATTATATAAATAAAAATATGTTTTTAATCAAATTATTCTTTGAAGTTTTAATATAAGCTAAATTTTTTATTAAAAAATCAATATTAATCTAAACAAAATATTAGGGTTTCGAAGAACTCCGTAAATGCGGCAACGCTGAATATCTTATTTTACGAATTTACAATTTTTATGAATGAAATGTACCGTAACCAGCCGCAACGTTGCCAATCAGGTCTAACAGCTATTTTGTATTTCTGACAGTATCCGACAGTTTCTGTGTGACTTTATTGATTTATTCATTTATAAAATAATATTTTTGTGAACTTTTGTGAGAAATATAAAGAATTATGGTACATGCATGTGTAGTGTTCAAAAAGGTAGATCATTTAAGTCGAAATGTATGGTTTCATCGGTAAGTATTTTTAGGCTAAGATATGTTGTTTTCATTTGAACCAGTGGAGTAGGGCTTGTACAAGATTTGATACAATTTCTTATAGAATTTAAATTATATAGGATCACATAGTAAATTGTTTGAAAAATGATTATCCAATCTAATTTTTCAGACAATTTACTGCAGGTTTGATAATATACAATTTAAATTGTACAAGAAATTGTATCAAAAACTTGTGTAGTTTAAAACAGTCTTAAAACAGTTTCTAAAGTGATATTCCTTTCATAAATTAGTAAATTATACCAATAAATAATTATTGAATAGTGGCAAAGAAAATTTAACGTAAAATGTAGAATACCTTAAAAATGATTTACCTATTGAGCACCTATACATATTTTTTATTACTCTATTTAGGTTTCCGCAAGATCCTGAGAAAAGAAAACTTTGGTTTTCTCTAATAGGAATCCTTGAAAATCAGTCCCTTCGTAAAAACCCAGAGTTGTGTTTAGAACACTGTTTTCCTGAAAATGTTTTGGTACGTGCAAATGGTACTAGATATATTAGAAAAGATGCAAACTCCGGACGGTGTGAGGGCTTTCTATTTTTGGATGACTTATCCAACAGGTAAAAATACAAAATATTAATTTTTTGTTTACCTCTAAACATTATTTATTACCTATATGTATGTATATCTAATGTATGGGTTTTTCGTTCTGATTCAACTGTTTTTGGAACACCACCTGCTGCAAAAAGAAACGTTGCAGTAAGTTATAACATTAATAACTAAGCATAAAAAAATTAAATGAAATTTTAGTTAATAAAATTAAAGTATTTTATATATTTAAAACATTATTTTAAAAATTTTTACAGTTTTTTACGATATTTTTTGCCATACCATGTTTTTTTGTAATTATTAATTAAAAAATGATATATTTTTAGGACAGTGTTTTATTTAGATACCCCTACCTACTTAATGTTAATTTAAAATTTTAAATAATTTTGGTTAACATCATACCAGGCAAATATATAGTAAATGCCAATAAACTATAAACCAATAAATATTAAAAATCGAAAGGTAATTTGAATTCGCTTGTATTTGAATTTACTTGTACTTGAATTTACCTACATGAAAAATCAGCAAGTATCATGCAAAACTATTGTCATATACTCTGAAGGCAATTTTCTCACCAGAAATCAAATCACGACTGGTGAAAGACTGTCTAGAAGACCTGACAGAGCTAAGTAGTTAAAATAAGGTGACCTTGGTCTGGATTCCAGGCCATGAGGGATATCAGGGCAACGAAAAGGCCGACGAATTAGCCCGAGGAGGCTCAGATAAGGCCATGACAGAAATCAAATCACGACTGGTGAAAGACTGTCTAGAAGACCTGACAGAGCTAAGTAGTTAAAATAAGGTGACCTTGGTCTGGGTTCCAGGCCATGAGGGATATCAGGGCAACGAAAAGGCCGACGAATTAGCCCGAGGAGGCTCAGATAAGGCCATGACAGGCCCCGGACCCTTCTGTGGAGTTGCTAAGGCATTGTGCAAGGCATCCATTAAACAATGGATGCAAACAGAGTTTCAGGAATGGTGAAACAACTATCCAAGACTGAGACACGCCAAACAGTTCATCAAGCAACTTTGTGCAGGTTCTGTGAAGAAGAAGAGGAAACAATATTCCAGGTCCTGTGCCAATGTGAATGCCTGGCTGGAATGAGGTTTCTAACATTGGGCGAAGAAAAGCCAATTGCATGCAACTACATGCGGGAGCCACTGTCAAAGCTACTAAGACTAATAAAAAAGACCAGGCTAGATGACATGCTCTAAAACAAAGGCGGCTATCCTCGAAAATCGCTAAAAAAACGAACCGTTTTCGAAAGTGAGTGGTTGAAAAGCGAGTAGTTTTTGAAATCTATATTCTTGACGTTCGATGAGTATTCGTTTTTTAAGACGTGTACGTTTTTAACAAGCAAATAATATGTCTGGCATCACTGTAAACTGTCTATATCGTTGAATTCAAGTAATGTGCAGGCCATAAAAGAATAAGGATAATGTAATTTAATTACAACAAACCAATTGTAAATTTGTCGAACGATGATTTTTTCTAATCACATAATATATATCGATGTTCAGGATAAACTGAATCGTTAATTGTTGGCGTAAAAATAGCTATACGGGTGCAGTTAATGCAACCTATAATTCTAGGAAAATCGTACGTCATAAAAACCTAGTTTTTATGGTAAAAAATTCATTTAACTAATAACTTTGCTTATCTTATTCAGTTCTTTAATATTTTGTGGCAATTTTACAAAATTGTAAAAATGTCTGGATACAACGTGTGATACAGAAGAGCTTTGAACCGCAAGCAAATTAACATTTGTAAATAAAACTTACATGAATTAATAATTAAATTCTTACACGGTAAGATATAAAAAATATTCATTCAATATTAGTTAAAATCAAAAACTGGATTCTGCCTCTGCAAGTCTGAATCTTTAAGGATTCTTGTCTTCTAAGTTTTCTAATTGTACAATTATTGATAATATAATTGAAAGAAATTCTCAGCTAATGGACTTCTTTAGTACTGCAAACCATATTTATAAGAAATTAGATACTTTTGTAGGTATTAATAAAAAGTAGTTTACCTTGAATTTGTTAAAATCAATCAATATTATTAATCGTCCTAAAAGTGACATTGACTAAATCCTTGAAAACATGCACGTTTTATCAAAAACGTGTGAAAATTTCCGCTCGCTGTAAAACACGCTTTTAAAACGAATGTCGAGAATAGCGAATAGCTCGTATGTTGCTAAAGCGTATACGTTTTTTAGAAAACGATAGCCGAGGATAGGGCCCCAGGAGTCCCACAATAGATCTGAAAAGGTCGCGGTGGACAAGGACAAATAACGTCCAACTCATAATCTAATCTAATCTACCTACATGAAAAAATCATCATAATTATTGTAAGAAATAATATAAAATTGTAATAAAACACGATAATAACGTAGCAAACTGAGTTTACTCCAATCGATACAACGAATATATTAACAGCAGCGAGACCGCATGACATGGCCCCCACAACAACGAAGGACCGCCATTACAGTGGCACTGACTTGCGCATACAACTCACTCTAATAATTAAGATATAGGCAACATGATATACACACATGTGTGATACTGGTTGCCTATGCTACACTCATCATATTCCTAAAAAAATATACCTACATATTTACGTATTTTTTTAACATACTACTCTGACAATACTGGTAAGTTTAAAACTCTACGCCACTGGCGAGCATATTATGGACACTGTTTACAACGTTGCCAGCCGGTCATAAGAGATCTGTCTTTCTCTCTTCCACTCACTAACAATTTTAAAACAATAACAGTCCGCAATTGTATGGGATTTATGAATGAAACATTTTGTCTATATGTTGTAATGTCTTTGAGTTAACTCGTACTGCTCATGCAAAAAATAATAATAATAATAATAATAATAATAATAATAATAATAATAATAATAATAATAATAATAATAATAATAATAATAATAATAATAATAATAATAATAATAATAATAATAATAATAATAATAATAATAATAATAATAATAATAATAATAATAATAATAATAATAATAATAATAATAATAATAATAATAATAATAATAATAATAATAATAATAATAATAATAATAATAATAATAATAATAATAATAATAATAATAATAATAATAATAATAATAATAATAATAATAATAATAATAATAATAATAATAATAATAATAATAATAATAATAATAATAATAATAATAATAATAATAATAATAATAATAATAATAATAATAATAATAATAATAATAATAATAATAATAATAATAATAATAATAATAATAATAATAATAATAATAATAATAATAATAATAATAATAATAATAATAATAATAATAATAATAATAATAATAATAATAATAATAATAATAATAATAATAATAATAATAATAATAATAATAGAATAGAATACGATTTATTGACCAACTGTAAATACATTAGAATTTGTGTAGTCCTTACATAGTAGCTTATGACTAAAGATTATTAAAAACAATACATATAAAATTACAAGATACATTTTAAAAATAATATAATTATAGGTCCAATATTAAAACACTTAAAATTTTAGTCAGAACATAAAAGTTACATAAATAGTTTATTTTTCATATAATTATCCTAATATTAAAAATTAAACATTTAATGCCATATAATCAGCTACGCTGTAAAAACATTTTTCCAATAAAAACTTTTTTACAAATATATAAAATTGTTTTTGACTCATTGCTTTGATATTCTGATTTATATGCAAATCCAAGAGCTTGTTATAAAGCTTAATATCCAATTTGTTGCACTCTGTTTGTCTTATTCTAGAGTATGGAACAATAAGTCGCTCCGCTCCTCTAGTAGTATACTGGTGAATATCGGAGTGAGTTGCTATTTCTAGAACGCGCCGATGCAAACACAAAAGTGACTCAAATATATACATACATGGCAAAGGAAGTATTTTATATTTTAAAAACAATTCATGGCAGTGTGCACGAGTCTCCGCACCATCCATTAGGCGTATAGCAGCCTTCTGAGATGCAAAGACTCTCTGCACACTACTAGAATTTACCCCATAAAGTGATACCGTATGCTAGATGACTATGAATTAGTGCAAAGTAAATAGTCCGCATAACATTGTTGTTTACGATGCACGAACGTATTTGCCTCATCGCGAATAATTGTGAAGAAACCTTTGAGCATAGAAGATCCACGTGGTTTATCCAATTAAGTCCTGGGTCTAATGTGACTCCTAATAACCTGACCTCTTGGGATTTTGTTCCACCTTTGTGAGATGTAAAAGTTATGTTTTTGGTCTTATCTTCATTTAGTTTCAGGTTATTAGCATCAAACCAAATTTTTGCCTTATTTAAATTTTCTATACTCAAATGCTCTTCACCCCTCGTTAAGAAGGTGGTATCATCGGCAAATATAACTGTGTTACTGACCAAAGACGCAGGTAAGTCGTTGATATACAGTAAGAATAGAACCGGCCCCAAAACAGAGCCCTGCGGCACTCCATTATTCACCGGTACAAGACTGGAGTCCAGATCATTGTAGCTAACATACTGCTGCCTATTTCCTAGATACGACTCAAACAATTTTAGCTCGCTACCTCTAAAGCCATAATGTTCCATTTTTGTGGTTAAAATATTTGAATTTACACAGTCAAAGGCCTTCGTTAGGTCACACATAGTAGCGTACGTGTTTAAACCTTCATCAAGACCTTCAACTATGTTCTCAATAATGTTTGAAAGTGCTGAAACAGTAGACTTATTTTTCTGAAATCCATATTGGGCACAGGTTATTATATGTTTACTTTCTAAGTATGATGTTAATTTTCTTTTGACTAGTATTTCAAGAACTTTAGAAATACATGGGGCAAAATTGCTATAGGTCTATAATTATTTACCAGGTCAATATCTCCCTTTTTAAATACCGGAACTATTTTTGATATTTTTAATACTGGAGGCCAGTTTCCCTCACTTATACATTTATTATATAAAATTGTTAGTGGTGCAATTAATGAGTTAAGAGCAGCTTTAATCATCTGTGCGTTTAAGTTATAGTAGTCCATGCTTGGCTTATTTTTCAGGGATAAAATTGCCTCTTTAACATCAGTCTCTAAAATTGGTGACATGAAGAATGATGATGGGGAACTAGGTACACTTTTGAGGTAAGACATCGGATCTACGTGTGAATTTTGAATACTATCTAATACAACTTCGGATATGTTCGCGAAAAAATTGTTAAATTCGTCCGATTGGAGCGCAGATGACGATTTAAACTGATGTTTTGCTTTTCTCTCATCATTTGCGATCGTCCAGATAGCTCGGCTCTTGTTTTCTGCCTCGTTGATTTTTTGTTCACATACCTTTCTTTTTTCTTTTTTAAGTGATTTGCGATAGTCTTTACGCAGTTGACAAAATTGATACCAATCTATAGCTGAATTTGTGGAAATAAATTTTGCTCTTGTAGTATAGACTTCCCGACGTTTCGCTCTTAACTCATCGTTGAACCACTTTACTCCGAATTTTTTGTTGGATACGGATTTTAAGGGAAAACAGGCAGCAGCAGACGTGGACAAAGTATTGATAAGGAGATTTGCATATCGATCTGAATTCATATTTTCAGAATCTACCCACTCAACTTCTCCAATAAGATTTACAAAATTTTCTAAATTATTTTGATTTACAACTCTTGTCTTATGGCTAATGTTTGTTTTTTACTTTGTGTTTATTTAAATTAAAAAAACATATAGGTACCGCTATGGTCTGCAACTAGTGGTTCATATACTCCAGTGTAAAGGTTTTCATTATCGACATTAGTAACTATATTATCAAGGCATGAACTGGTTGTTAGTGTTACTCTAGTTGGTATATGAATCATATGCCTAAGACCATATTCACAAAATATGTTTCGTAAAATTTTTGCGTACTCGGTATTTCCATCTAAATTCAAATAATAATAATAATAATAATAATAATAATAATAATAATAATAATAATAATAATAATAATAAATAATAATAATAATAATAATAATAATAATAATAATAATAATAATAATAATAATAATAATAATAATAATAATAATAATAATAATAATAATAATAATAATAATAATAATAATAATAATAATAATAATAATAATAATAATAATAATAATAATAATAATAATAATAATAATAATAATAATATAATAATAATAATAATAATAATAATAATAATAATAATAATAATAATAATAATAATAATAATAATAATAATAATAATAATAATAATAATAATAATAATAATAATAATAATAATAATAATAATAATAATAATAATAATAATAATAATAATAAAATAATAATAATAATAATAATAATAATAATAATAATAATAATAATAATAATAATAATAATAATAATAATAATATTAATAATAATAATAATAATAATATTAATAATAATAATAATAATAATAATAATAATAATAATAAATAATAATAATAATAATAATAATAATAATAATAAAATAATAATAATAATAATAATAATAATAATAATAATAATAATAATAATAATAATAATAATAATAATAATAATAATAATAATAATAATAATAATATTAATAATAATAATAATAATATAATAATAATAATAATAATAATAATAATAATAATAATAATAATAATAATAATAATAATAATAATAATAATAATAATATAATAATAATAATAAATAATAATAATAATAATAATAATAATAATAATAATAATAATAATAATAATAATATAATAATAATAATAATAATAATAATAATAATAATAATAATAATAATAATAATAATAATAATAATAATAATAATAATAATAATAATAATAATAATAATAATAATAATAATAATAATAATAATAATAATAATAATAATAATAATAATAATAATAATAATAATAATAATAATAATAATAATAATAATAATAATAATAATAATAATAATAATAATAATAATAATATATAATAATAATAATAATAATAATAATAATAATAATAATAATAATAATAATAATAATATAATGATGATCTCTGTAGAAGATGTAAACGTGCAAAAGAAACTATCCACCATATAACAACGGGGCTGTCAGACAATAGTACAAGCAGACTATAAGGTCAGACATGATCAGGTGGCAAAGATAATACACCAGAAAATAGCACTAAATTTCCTATTAACCCAAGAAAATACCCCATATTATAAATATACTCCTGAAAAGGTCATGGAAAATGACATTGTTGTATTATACTGGGACAGAACGCTACTCACTGATCGTACTGTTCAAGCAAATATACCAGATATACCGTTAATAAATAAAATGGAAAAATGGGCATTCTTAATAGACGTAGCCGTACCCCATACGAATAACCTCCAGGATACGCATAATACAAAAATTAACAAATATAGGGAACTAGCAGTAGAGATAAAAGAACAATGGGGTCTCAATAAAGCTACAATTTTACCAGCGGTTCTCTCAGCAACAGGAATTATACCAAAAACATTTATAGATACCTTAAAGGCATTATCAATGCCAGAAATGATTCGTCCCATTCAAAAGGCTGTCATATTATCCACATGTAATATGACAAGAAAGTTCCTAAATATTCAATAACCATTTGATTAACATACTTTCGACTTATTAGCTCTGTCTGCTTAGGTATCAGCCCGCAGACAACTACCAACCACCGGTAAAAGCCGAGAATGAGAAAATAATAATAATAATAATAATAATAATAATAAATAAAATAATAATAATAATAATAATAATAATAATAATAATAATAATAATAATAATAATAATAATAATAATAATAATAATAATAATAATAATAATAATAATAATAATAATAATAATAATAATAATAATAATAATAATAATAATAATAATAATAATAATAATAATAATAATAATAATAATAATAATAATAATAATAATAATAATAATAATAATAATAATAATTAATAATAATAATAATAATAATAATAATAATAATAATAATAATAATAATAATAATATTAATAATAATAATAATAATAATAATAATAATAATAATAATAATAATAATAATAATAATAATAATATAATAATATAATAATAATAATAATAATAATAATAATATAATAATAATAATAATAATAATAATAATAATAATAATAATAATAATAATAATAATAATAATAATAATAATAATAATAATAATAATATAATAATAATATAATAATAATAATAATAATAATAATAATAATAATAATAATAATAATAATAATAATAATAATAATAATAATAATAATAATAATAATAATAATAATAATATTAATAATAATAATAATAATAATAATAATAATAATAAATAATAATAATATATAATAATAATAATAATAATAATAATAATAATAATAATAATAATAATAATAATAATAATAATAATAATAATAATAATAATAATAATAATAATAATAATAATAATAATAATAATAATAATAATAATAATAATAATAATAATAATAATAATAATAATAATAATAATAATAATAATAATAATAATAATAATAATAATAATAATAATAATAATATAATAATAATAATAATAATAATAATAATAATAATAATAATAATAATAATAATAATAATAATAATAATAATAATAATAATAATAATAATAATAATAATAATAATAATAATAATAATAATAATAATAATAATAATAATAATAATAATAATAATAATAATAATAATAATAATAATAATAATAATAATAATAATAATAATAATAATAATATTAATAATAATAATAATAATAATAATAATAATAATAATAATAATAATAATAATAATAATAATAATAATAATAATAATAATAATAATAATAATAATAATAATAATAATAATAATAATAATAATAATAATAATAATAATAATAATAATAATAATAATAATAATAATAATAATAATAATAATAATAATAATAATAATAATAATAATAATAATAATAATAATAATAATAATAATAATAATAATAATAATAATAATAATAATAATAATAATAATAATAATAATAATAATAATAATAATAATAATAATAATAATAATAATAATAATAATAATAATAATAATAATAATAATAATAATAATAATAATAATAATAATAATAATAATAATAATAATAATAATAATAATAATAATAATAATAATAATAATAATAATAATAATAATAATAATAATAATAATAATAATAATAATAATAATAATAATAATAATAATAATAATAGATAGATAGATAGATTTATTGACCATTTTCAATACAGATTGTACATACAGGTCACAAATTACAAATACAAGATGTTTAAAAATATATAAAATATAAAAGATAAAAAGTTTAAAAAATATAAAGCATACAAGATTATATGCAGGTCACAGAATGTACATAATGTACAATGAGTTAAAAAAATATAAAGTATATAAAAAGTATAAAATACAGGTCACATAGTAAAAATTGCAAGATGTCAAAAAATATAAAATACAGAAGATATAAAAAGTGTAAAACATATAAAAGCATACCAAATTTAAAAAAAAGATTTATACATCATACGGAAACTGGTTTTAACAAATAAAGATACTATACAAATAAAACTTTTTTCTACAATTATAATTTTTCAAATAATAAATAATAATAATAATAATAATAATAATAATAATAATAATAATAATAATAATAATAATAATAATAATAATAATAATAATAATAATAATAATAATAATAATTATAATAATAATAATAATAATAATAATAATAATAATAATAATAATAATAATAATAATAATAATAATAATAATAATAATAATAATAATAATTAATAATAATAATAATAATAATAATAATAATAATAATAATAATAATAATAATAATAATAATAATAATGATGATCTCTATAGAAGATGTAAACGTGCAAAAGAAACTATCCACCATATAACAACGGGGTGTCAGACAATAGTACAAGCAGACTATAAGGTCAGACATGATCAGGTGGCAAAGATAATACACCAGAAAATA
Organism: Psylliodes chrysocephalus; assembly: GCA_927349885.1. Lineage (NCBI taxonomy): Eukaryota > Metazoa > Arthropoda > Insecta > Coleoptera > Chrysomelidae > Psylliodes > Psylliodes chrysocephalus. The sequence continues at coordinate 981,625 of OV651824.1, read as the reverse complement.
GCACTAAATTTCCTATTAACCCAAGAAAATACCCCATATTATAAATATACTCCTGAAAAGGTCATGGAAAATGACATTGTTGTATTATACTGGGACAGAACGCTACTCACTGATCGTACTGTTCAAGCAAATATACCAGATATACCGTTAATAAATAAAATGGAAAAATGGGCATTCTTAATAGACGTAGCCGTACCCCATACGAATAACCTCCAGGATACGCATAATACAAAAATTAACAAATATAGGGAACTAGCAGTAGAGATAAAAGAACAATGGGGTCTCAATAAAGCTACAATTTTACCAGCGGTTCTCTCAGCAACAGGAATCATACCAAAAACATTTATAGATACCTTAAAGGCATTATCAATGCCAGAAACGATTCGTCCCATTCAAAAGGCTGTCATATTATCCACATGTAATATGACAAGAAAGTTCCTAAATATTCAATAACCATTTGATTAACATACTTTCGACTTATTAGCTCTGTCTGCTTAGGTATCAGCCCGCAGACAACTACCAACCACCGGTAAAAGCCGAGAATGAGAAAATAATAATAATAATAATAATAATAATAATAATAATTAATAATAATAATAATAATAATAATAATAATAATAATAATAATAATAATAATAATAATAATAATAATAATAATAATAATAATAATAATAATAATAATAATAATAATAATAATAATAATAATAATAATAATAATAATAATAATAATAATAATAATAATAATAATAATAATAATAATAATAATAATAATAATAATAATAATAATAATAATAATAATAATAATAATAATAATAATAATAATAATAATAATAATAATAATAATAATAATAATAATAATAATAATAATAATAATAATAATAATAATAATAATAATAATAATAATAATAATAATAATAATAATAATAATAATAATAATAATAATAATAATAATAATAATAATAATAATAATAATAATAATAATAATAATAATAATAATAATAATAATAATAATAATAATAATAATAATAATAATAATAATAATAATAATAATAATAATAATAATAATAATAATAATAATAATAAAAATAATAATAATAATAATAATAATAATAATAATAATAATAATAATAATAATAATAATAATAATAATAATAATAATAATAATAATAATAATAATAATAATAATAATAATAATAATAATAATAATAATAATAATAATAATAATAATAATAATAATAATAATAATAATAATAATAATAATAATAATAATAATAATAATAATAATAATAATAATAATAATAATAATAATAATAATAATAATAATAATAATAATAATAATAATAATAATAATAATAATAATAATAATAATAATAATAATAATAATAATAATAATAATAATAATAATAATAATAATAATAATAATAATAATAATAATAATAATAATAATTAATAATAATAATAATAATAATAATAATAATAATAATAATAATAATAATAATAATAATAATAATAATAATAATAATATTAATAATAATAATAATAATAAGATCACAAAAAAATCAAAGATCAACTAAGAAAAGAATACAGAAAACGAGTACGTATGATCTTAAACACAGAACTAAATAGCAAAAATAAAATAAAAGCAATAAATCAAATGGCCCTACCAGTTCTACAATATAGTTTTGGTGTAATAAATTGGAGACTGGAAGAAACTAAAGGTCTAGACAGAGGAACAAGAAAACTTCTTACTATGCATAAAATGCAGCATCCTAGAGCTGATGTAGACCGCTTATATGTATCTAGAAGAGAAGGAGGTCGAGGTTTGCAACAGATAGAAGCAGCATTCAAAGCAACCATGCTCAATATGAGTGAATATTTGTTGAAGAATAATACAAATCGGTTTATAAATGTCATCAAAGAATATGATAAAGAATTACCAAAAATTAGATCAATTACTAAATTAGCAGCAGAACTTAGAACATCTTTAGAGCTAGAGTATAACCCGATAGAAAGTGTGGAAAAAAGTAAACGTAAAATAAAATCTAAACTAAGCGCAGCAATAACAACTAGTTGGAAAGAAAAAGTCATGCACGGACAATATATAAGGCAAAATGAAGAACAACCAGAAATAAACAAGACCCATACATTCAGCTGGTTAACTAAAGGAAACATAAAAGGGGAAACAGAAAGTTTACTGATAGCAGCTCAAGATCAAGCTATTAACACAAGGTACTTCGCAAAAAACGTACTCAAACAGACAGTAGATCCCAAATGTCGAATATGTAACGCCAAGGACGAAACAATTAGTCATATTCTGTCTAACTGCCCAATATTGGCCAAAAATGAATACATTAAGAGACATGATAATGTAGCAAAGTTAGTACACTACAGCATAAGCAAGGACATTGGAGCTGAAGTGACCAAGAATTGGTACCATCACTGCTCTGAACAAGTGATTGACAATGAAAACGTAACGGTCCTATGGAACCAACAAATACAAACAGACAGGCACATAACAGCAAATAAACCTGATATAATAATTAAAGATAGACAAAACAACTTGTGTACAATAATAGATATTGCAATTCCAGCCGATAGCAACGCAATTCAAAAAGAGGCAGAAAATTATCTAAAATATAGAGATCTGGCCATAGAAATATCTAGGATGTGGAACATCAAAACCCAGATTATACCTGTTGTCATTGGCGCTACCGGTGCAATTACTAATAGACTAGAGCGTAATTTGAATAAAATTAGGGGAAACCATAATATTATACAGCTCCAAACCAATGCAATACTAGGAAGCGCACACATCATTCGCAGAGTGTTAGGATAGGTGCGACCCAAGGAATACGGTGTATTTTCGGTCCAAACCTAATAAAAAACCAGTGTACCCTTACAACATAAACACTGTGAAACTAAACAATAATAATATTAATAATAATAATAATAATAATAATAATAATAATAATAATAATAATAATAATAATAATAATAATAATAATAATAATAATAATAATAATAATAATAATAATAATAATAATAATAATAATAATAATAATAATAATAATAATAATAATAATAATAATAATAATAATAATAATAATAATAATAATAATAATAATAATAATAATAATAATAATAATAATAATAATAATAATAATAATAATAATAATAATAATAATAATAATAATAATAATAATAATAATAATAATAATAATAATAATAATAATAATAATAATAATAATAATAATAATAATAATAATAATAATAATAATAATAATAATAATAATAATAATAATAATAATAATAATAATAATAATAATAATAATAATAATAATAATAATAATAATAATAATAATAATAATAATAATAATAATAATAATAATAATAATAATAATAATAATAATAATAATAATAATAATAATAATAATAATAATAATAATAATAATAATAATAATAATAATAATAATAATAATAATAATAATAATAATAATAATAATAATAATAATAATAATAATAATAATAATAATAATAATAATAATAATAATAATAATAATAATAATAATAATAATAATAATAATAATAATAATAATAATAATAATAATAATAATAATAATAATAATAATAATAATAATAATAATAATAATAATAATAATAATAATAATAATAATAATAATAATAATAATAATAATAATAATAATAATAATAATAATAATAATAATAATAATAATAATAATAATAATAATAATAATAATAATAATAATAATAATAATAATAATAATAATAATAATAATAATAATAATAATAATAATAATAATAATAATAATAATAATAATAATAATAATAATAATAATAATAATAATAATAATAATAATAATAATAATAATAATAATAATAATAATAATAATAATAATAATAATAATAATAATAATAATAATAATAATAATAATAATAATAATAATAATAATAATAATAATAATAATAATAATAATAGTGGTTGCCCCCACGCCCCGCAAGGCTAGCTATACCACTGCCAATGATCGAATAGAAATGTAATTTCTTTTTATTTATTAATCAAAGATCAGAAGAACAATTTACATTTTAATTTAATTTTGGTTGCTTTAGCTATGTATTTGTATTTGCTTTTATTTGTAGAATATATTTAAAGGTTTTGTATGTATTCATAATTATTGCTTTACTTTACTTTTCTAAAAATATAAAGCTCCTATTAATTATGTAAATAACATAACAAATAGATATCTACAACATAGCCCTATTAAACTGATAACTGATTATTACTTGAAAATAATTAGGTTTGCATTTTCCTTTGTCATACCCACCTATTTATTTCTATACCAGGTGTTTCATGACTATATATGGCCAAACTCTCGGGAATATTAATAATTATTTATGTACCAATAAGTCAGCAATATGATTCCTTATCGAACTAGTCTGAGATTATGAGCCGAGCTAGAGAAGCGAGTGAGGCGAGTAACAGGCGAGTTCGATAAAGACACTTTGCTTACGTGATCCATACAAACTTTTATCGCCAATCGTAAATAATTATAAGATCAAACGAACTTACCTGAAGTGAAGTTCAGTCTTAATTATATGATGCCTCGTCGAAGTAAATAATATATATGTCGCCCCCTGTATATGCTTCGATTAGACCACATAGTTGAAAGCTGGAACTATTTGATATATTCCCTTCTCCACCAATCCCCTCATCTCAACACTTTGCTTTAGTCATTTAATAGCATACTTGTTGCAACTTAAAGGCGACTTTAGAAATATTGGGTGGGTCTGGGACTTATTTACTTCGACGAGGCATCATATAATTAAGATAATTATAATTAATGAAAAAGGAGATAATTTTATAACATCACAAATCAGTTCCCATGAAACATCGCGCCGTCATTATGACGTGATATTTTGGTGTCCGTTACGTCATTTGATGACGTGAAAATAACGTTATGGTAACGTGAGAATATCACAGCGAAATAACGTCATTCCATATCGTCATTTTGACGAATCACTGTCATTAAAGGAACGTGTATATCGGGTGTCCTAGGCTAGACAAAATGACGTCATTATCACGAATCTATCTAACGTCAAAGTGAGTGTCCCAAGGTTATATGGAATTATTAAAAATACTAGGCAGATGAAAGTTATTTATTTAATCCAAAAAACACATGAAAAATATAATATAAAAAATAAATTACACTGGCAAATAAAAAAGTCATGTGAGATAGATTTTCAAACACTGAAAAAGACTTTTTAAAATTTTTATTAATTATTATACAAAATTCAAAGGCGTGTTGTCTGCCTTAAAGCTAAGCAAAGAAAAATCTAAATACAATATTAAAAGTAAAGTTAATAACAATGCAACAAAGAACTGCTATCTTATCTTTGCAGTTATGCATAAAAATATGTGGACGTCGGTACATTGGCCCTATATAACTTGAGCAAGAAACTAGAAGGAATAAAATGACAAAATAATATTAGAGGAACTGACACAACATACTAAAATTGTAGATTTTATTTTAATTGGGGGTGGGCGAGCATGCTTTATGTTTTCATCATCTTCAGTATCATCGAATGACCGAATTTTAGTTGGCATCCGTTTTCTTTTAGTAGGTACTTTATCTCGTAATATAGATCTGAGGCAACTTCGCCTTTTTTAGTTTGGTACATCACTTATCATAATCATCTAAAATAAAAGAAGTAATTAAATACAGATCACTGAAAATGCTTGAAGATAGAAAGTAAATTGTGTGTCTTGTTGTAGAATTTGAGGGGATTACTTCACCGGAGATTTAGATAGTATCCCCAAAAAAGTACCTTCTCAGAGGTATACATATAGTCTGGGTTTATAATAAAAAGTTATTAAAAAAAAAAGATCATATATCCTTTGAGATGATAAAAGGTATCTAAATCATATGACCCCCTACAAATCTTTCGCCTTTAAATAATAAACTGTTAAAAAATACCTTGATAGAACTCATAATCAAAAAATAAAAGTTTAACATTACTTACCGGTCTTATATTTCTGGCCTGGTAACAGCTTTTTTCTTTATAAAGACGGCCAAAAGACTTGTTTTTCATGCAGCGTCAGCTATTTTCTGCTCACCTCACAACCATCTGGTTTTTCAAACTCAACAATGCAATACATCTGTAAAATACCAAATTCGGTTTATTATTATTTTATTGCATTCTGTTTTTTACTTTTTCTGAAACATCTTATCAAATAAAGTACAATTTAAAAATGCAACACGTTCACGACGTCACGACTGTCACGAGAATCATGGAGATGGAAGAAACAGGAAACTACAATGATAATTAACAATATGACATCACCAGAATATTTTTTAGTTTAGTACTAGATTGGTATAAATAATTGTACCAGATTTCATAAAAATGTACTAGGATCGGTTTCCTCTCTGGTTGCCTTATTATCAATTGTTTAGGATTTATTAGGTCTTTATGGTACTTTTACTAGTTTTACTTATATTAATTACACTGAACGATAGCGGACAATGTACTGAATTTCGTTTCTAGCGTACTTGTTACCTTTAGGATGTACTAGATCCAGTACAATTGTACTAGATTAGCAACCTGTAACACTCATTGTTATTTGAGATTCAGGGACATTGGAATTGTGTTAGCCATACGTTAAAAAGAGGCAGGCAACAAAATCTTAAACGATTAATGCTAAAAAACGGAACGTTACTAATTATCCATATCAAAACATAAGGCACCGTAATGTTACCAAAAAATGTACAAACTGCAGCTCGAACAAATTTAATCTATACGTGTTTTCAGTTAAAGCAGATTTCCAATTAGGTTCTTTATAATTCAACACTTAAGTATTAAAATATACGAGAAAATAATATAATTATTATCAATTTTAAGTAACGTCTATTCTACGACATCAATGCGACGTCAAATACACGTTACTGATTAGGATATTGTATTTCGGATAAATATATACTACAAAATTACGTCTAATTAACGTTGCAAAAACGACGTCAAAGTAACCTCACTAATTGGGATGACGTTTCTGGCGAGAAATCCCAAAAAATAACGGCATAATGACGAGACCTTGTTGCTTGGGTTACAGACATAGACATGGGTAGAGGAGATAGGAAATGTAATTTTCATCAGGCCACACACTTCGAATGTGCATCAGGCACATACACATACTTTGATTTGCAATCAAAGTATGTGGGCACATAGAATTGAAGGCCGCCATCTTTTAAAAAAACGACCCACGCGTTTGCGCATTGATTGCATATTGAAGTGTACATGACTGGACTAACAAATATCGTTCCACAGTACTAAGGCATGCACTTGAGCGTACATTAAGAATCACCAATCAAAATAATTTAGAGAATATGAGCATATTCTTTAGTAAACTTAAAACTATTATCAGAAACATCTAATCAAATATTTAATTAAAAAAAGAAAATAAATCCAAACTTAAATGTGACCAAAACGTAAAATAAATGAAAACAAGAAATTCTCTTTGGCGTATGTGTTACAAAAAACGCGCAACTGTTTCCCTTCAGAAAACAACTACCCCTTTGACTAATTCTGCAACAGACATTATATTCAAAGAAAACAAAGATTAAAAATTATTATTTGAACATTCAAACTTTGCTTACCAAAGAGAACGTTTTTCGTGGACTGGTTTTGTCCTTATTAGAGGAATATTCAGCAAGGAATAGACATTTTCGATTTCGGTCACTAAAGAAATCTGCAAAGGCGGTAAATTCACCCGCTTACATGGACGGAGGGTGTGAGAAGCTTCGATTTTGCCAAGTGCGAATGTTTTACTTTTTTACATTGTGTTATTATATAATACTACAGTAAATATAATAAGTTAACATCCTGTTATTTAACTTAAAACATTTATATTACATTAGAAAACGGCAATAATAAATTATAAAAAAAGGTATTTAATAAAAGTTAATAAGGAACAAAAAAATACAAATTTAGTTTTTTAAATTTTCATCTTTGTTAAGGCTATTGTTAATCTTGACATGTGATTTTCCTCCAAGGTTAGATACTCATAATTATGATTATTGATTTCTCGAAACAAATTTTTATTTTAAACTAATTGAGAATGAAAATTTTTTTAGCAGGTAATTGATTATTCATCTGTGATTAAAATTACTTTTTTAAAGATAATTCTACAGTTTTACACTAGTACTTACAGCCGAAACTGTTAAATTACCCGATTTTTTCATAAAAAATAATGTTCATTAGCAGTTGCGCTAGATAATAAATTCTGGCCAGTAGAACATTTTATCATTTTTTTTACCAAATAATTATTTTAAATTTTTAAATTATTGTTTTGAAATAAGAACTTGCCTAATAACAAAATTATTAAAATTTAAATTATTAAGTTCTGAATTCAACAATAATGGTGCTACGACTAAAATAACCCTGGAATTTTGAAATTCTATGCATTGGGGTGGTAAAAGTGTTGATTCTTAAATTTATATTTTATAAAGTTGATCTTCTTAGTAAGATATTATTATATTGTGGAATTTTAAACATTAAAATTTTATACAAAAAAATTAAAAATAAATATTTTACCCGTTCCTGAATTTTATATTCATTTAACCTGCGAATGTATAGAGGAACATGGTTTCTATAAGAAATATTACAATTAAATCTTTTACAAGAATTTAGAATATTCTGCAGAAAAATAGCTCTAAGTGATATATACTAAGTTTATATATTAATAGACAGTTTACAAATTTCTCATATAAACTTATAAAATAAAGTCTAGAAAACCAGAGTATTCTTCTTTGGTGTCTGAATAACATAACTTCTGCCTAAGGTTTTAAGTTTCTTTATTTTTCTATTGCAGCTTTTATTTCAGGCATCCATAAAGTCTCCGTTTTTTGAGACAAAGGCATTTTCCATTGAAATCTAAAGGGATTTTGAGATTTTAGTAAATCGAACAGTTTGTCAAATGTGTTACTTAATATTTGTACGTCTAAATTGACTTAAATAAAATTGTATACTTAAATTTTTTATTTTTTATTGTATTAAAATGGAGAATTTTACAGTGACCTAAAAGAGTTCCAATAAAATTTCTAAAATTATTTAAGAGAACAAACCTTTATATCTTTCTCCAATATATATGGGCCAATCTTAATTTGTTACCCAAACGTAAATATATTTGTTAAATATAATGCAACATTTTTATATAATTAAAATCAATAATTTCGCTATTAGTTTCGATAATTTTAGCAAGAGTATCCCAGTTATTCCAAAACTTCTAAAATTCTTTTAAATTCATTAAAATAGCGAATTTCGAAAAAACCAAGACGAGTTGACATAAATGACACATTTGTCGAAAGACTACAGCAACTGCGCATGTGTGAGATACGCTTAAATTGCAAACATGGCGGCCTACATGGTATGCTAATTTTGAAACACCGAGGAAAATGGTATTTTCCTTAGAGCATATAAGACTAGAGATATCATTCAATGTATTTTGTTATGTATAAGCGGGGTCATCACTTTTAGCGTGAGGGGAGAGGGATGGGTACTCCATTCTCAACGGCGTACGGTTTGAAAGGGTTCGTATTTATGTTTACCATTTATGCACTGTAATTTCACAATAACTAATAATTTAGATAATCAATTCGCATGATTAATAGATAAATTTATTAAAAAAATGTTCTTTTTCTATTTATGTTAAGCTTTCGTCATACACTGTATTGTATACATGTTTTACTGGAAATGACTATATGTTCGTTTAGGATTGAAAACTTTTTTTATTGTAGATATAGGTTTTAAAACTGTATGCTTTCAAATGAATTCGTGATCACACATTATTTTCGTTTAGTTCAAGTAGATAATTTAGAAACCGAAATCTTTTTTATATGGAGTAAATAAAAGAAAAATAAAAATAACAATAATTTATTTCTAGTAGTAATAATATTAAATGTACATGTTTTATAACAAAAATTATTAATCAATGTAATCAAAACATTGTTACTGGTTGTGCCTAGATATAATATGTGTGTGTGTAGAAGTAAGCTATTTATAAAACAAAACAAAAAATGAAATAAACAATCATGCTACCGAATTCCCATAAAATTTATTTATTCTTTATTTGTTTAGGTCACCACTTAACAGTAAAAAACCAATTACCTATAGAGGGGGATGAACATAGAAAAAATACATTTTATTCGTGAGATATATCATACACATTTTCAGGCAAAAAATGTTCAGTTTCATTTTGCTGTTTATATTAGAGCAGAAAACAGTTTAAAATTATAACACAAAAACTTACATACTACTAATATATACATAAGAGATACTATCTACACATACAAGAGATAATATAAAATAGAGTAGGTACCTAACTATTCGTAATAGACATATTTATTAACTTTACAAGCAGAACACAATAGCTCCTTTTGCTTCAACTGACTGATTTTGTTGAAACTTCCTATCAACATCAACATATCCAATATATTTTTGGACAGTCCATTCCACCCTTTGCATAATTGCCATTTCATCCATCAAAAGATTCAAAAAACCTTTTTATAACCTTTTGACTTTCTCCATCTTTAAATTTCAATGCTCTTAGTGAATCCAGGAAAACCATCAACAGCCAAATACCACTTTGATAAAGTACTGGGATGTGGGAGACAATTGTTAAATTTTTCCTTCACATATGTATAAGCCTTCGTACTGTAGAAGCTTAAAGTTAGTGCAAACGCTCTTAATTCAGGAGAGTATTTTGTTCTGAAATGATCTTTAATTGGTCTCTTGACCAATTCCTTAGATCCACTTGCAAGAGAAGCTGAATAGATTTCAAAGCTTAATTGTTGTAATTATACCACAAGATGGTTTTCATGAATCTCATTTCAGAGATACTTTTGTAAAGTATACTACCACATGTTGTTAGTTAATCTCTTTATTTCTTATTTGTATCTACATTTATAATATCAGAAACAATAATAATAAAAAATAACAATTACAATTATTTAATAATTTAAATACACATTCAAAACATATTCCAATTTCGACCTCGTTCAATGTTTTGCAAATAGTTTATTTTTTATTAAGTCAGCATTTTTATTATTATAATTTACACATCGAACTTGATACGAAATTGACACGCTGTATGAAATTAAACATTTGAAATAAATAAAATAATTAATGTCGTATACAGGATGTTAATGTATTAGGTGAATATAAAGAAAAATGTTCAAATCTGAACAGAAGCCTAAAAAATAATTTATGTTGATCCAAAATAACATATATACATAAAATGTTTTCTCATCATTAAAAACATTTATGAATTACTGGAATTAATTCTTACATCCACAAGTATATCTGTACTTTTGATAAAAGAGTTATTTTATATATCGCTGTTAAGCTGTTGCCTCTATGTAATAAATGGGGCGACCTGACCTCCATGTTATTGCTTAATTTAAATTTTAATATAAGGGTATATTTACAATTAGGGGGAAGTTTAAAATACGTTTCTCATAAGAGGGGTATCAATTTTTATCAAAAAAAGTATATATATATAATCGGTACGAAAAATATAAAACCGCCTCTTTGTTATCATATATATAGAGTGATCGATGCGTCTAACTTTCCTCCATCAGTGTTGTCACTTTTCAGTGCAAATATAAACTAAAGATCAGAATGAGATGCGTTTGCAAAAATATATAATTAATCTCCGAGCATAAACAATTACTCATGATGTTATGCTGATGAGCGTGTGACCAATGAATAGTTATCGATATTATTAGTTCAAAGAATTTTTTTCACTTCAGTTATGAATTCTTTTTTTATTAATTAGTTTAAAGAAGATGGGGCACTCTTTAAATTAAAATGGCTTTAGGGACTTTCTTCTAATTTTTTTAAATTTTATATTAAAGAATGGGCCAAACTTCAGATGTGGTTAGTTTAAATAAATATAAGTTAATTTATGTCAATTTACCTCAGTAGAATTTTGCTTGCTTAGGAAGTTACAGGGTGAAGAAAATAATTATTTTTCAATATTTTTACAATAATTCAAATATTTTTAGAGTAAATATACCCAAATTTTGTGAAAGTGAGTTTTTTTGGGTGAAACAAACAAATACCAGCTTTTTTGTTGCATGACATGTACAGGGCGTTCTAAACTGGCATGCCAATCTAGTATTTACTTCAGATTTTTTTTAAGAATGAATATTTTTGATAAATGATTAATTTTTTTGAAATAGCATTCAATTTGCTTTAAAAAGGTATACTTGTTGCATGTCGCTAAGAAACATTATTTGAAGGAAACCTTAATTTAAAGCTAGTACTGCAAATGTATGGATTACTCCACAATTTCCCAATTTGTTAAATCTATTAGGCAGTTGTCAAATGTAGTAGCACTGTCAGGATTAGTTTTACAAACATCCATCAGAGTTTTGAGAGATAAAATTCGTTATTTTTATACAATGCCGCGACTTAACTTTTTCTCAAACAGTAAAATGACCGATATGATATTAGTTTACGCGCAACAATGTTTTAATGCACGCGCTTCAGCAAGAAGTTATACAGATTTGTATCCTCATCGTAGACAGCGCAACTGAAAATTATTTTCATTTCTATTCGGCAGATTAAGAGAAACCATAAGTTTTCGCCTGAAAAGAGTCAATGGACGACCTATGGTTCGAGATTTACAGTAGGAGAAAGAGATGTTAAATCTTGTTGAAGATGACTCAGCAACAAGTATCCGTCGTATATCTGCCAATGTTAGTTTATGCCAGGGTACTGTGTCTAATATTTTACATAAACAATAATTATACTCGTACCATTTAACTTCAGTCCAAAATCTACTGTCAGATGATCTTTTAGCGAGAACAAATTTTAGTCAGTTTGTCTTAAATAAAAATCTGATGTGTCCTATCTAGTTATTATAGGCTTTTTCCGATTATTTTGTACAACCTATTGTAGCACCTCTATAAATGTTTAGAGTATAAACTAAATGTATACATTTTCCACATACATCTAACTCGAAACATTTTTCTATAGATAATCATTGAAAACAAATTTTTCAGTATTTACTGAAAAATTTAAATTTAGCACTTTTCCTCCAATTTTTCCATTACGGTCCATTTTAGAAAAATTATTTAAAAACAAAAATTATAGAGATCGATAAAGCATACAACTTTTAATTTAACAATTTTCTTAAAAATCAGAATTTTGTACATTTTGTCAAATTTCTCGAATACGGACCATTTCAGAAAAATTTGACACAAAAAAAAAATTATAGATATAATATTTTATTTGAACAATTTTTTCTCCAAACATAAATAACAGATATATTCCATAATATATAAGAACGGCCTCCCATAAAGTACTCCCCAGATGTTCCGACTTTGTCCAAAATCTAATCTTTTCACCTCAGGCCAAAATAAAACTTAACTTTAAAATTTAATGTTTTTTCTTTTATCCGTTTTTGAGTTTTCTTCAAAATTCGAAATTTACACATTTTCTCAAATATCTTCGAATACGGTCCATTTCAGAGAAAATATGTTTAGAATAAAAATTATAGAGAATTATATTACAAACAACTTTTATTTGAATAATTTTTATAAAAAATTATTTTTTTACATTTTGTCAAATTTCTCGAATACGGACCATTTTAGGAAAATTTTGCATAAAACAAAAAATATTGGTAATAATATTGTAAATAACTTTTATTTAAAGAATTTTACACTTCAGGCTACCTACATTTCTGTTAAGTATTTATGATTATAGAAGAAAATTATTTCATTAAGGCCAAGTTCAATGTCAAGTGACGGCGACTTTTTTATCACAAGAAATACAGCTCTGAACGATAATATTTAAAAAAACTGTTTTCATAAATGGGTACAAAAAACTGTAAAAAATGATGGAAAGTCTATGGTTTGTTTTACTTTTAATGCATAATATTTTAATAAGTGATATTTAACAAATATTTAAAAGTTATGGACTTTCCATCATTTTTTATAGTATTTAGAAGTTAAAACGCAGCATACATTCTTTTATTTTTGCCTAATTATTTCAGGATTCTTGTGATAAGATTTAAAAATGTAGGGCCCATAAGATGCTGCCATCTGAACAGACGGAATAGACACTAAAAATTGAAAAATTGCAACATCGCTCCCTATACAGACGAATGTAAAATGGCTTAGCCCAATTTGACCATGTTAATGGGTGAGGGGCGAGGTGGTGTGCGGGGAAAGGTTGCAAGTAAATAAATTCTATAAATAAATGCTATTTTCTGTTTGGAACACAAGCATGTTTGTTTTGAAAGTTTGACGTTTATGGTTTGAAGTGTCATTTCAATTTAATGGACTTTAATAATTTAAAAGTTGCAAAGTACTTATATTATTTATATATATATGTTATAATTTTACTTAAAATAGTAATCCCTAAGGCGTATAGTGGCACTCAAGGCTGATACTGTGGATCTGCCCCGGAGCGGTACCTGCACGTGGCTCGCTTTGCCGTACCACCCACTCTTGAGAGCTTTTGCCTTCGGGTTGGTATTTTCTTATCATAATAATTAATGATGCTAACACGGCCAAACTGACCTGTATTTCGCTCTCGAAATACCTTCGTACTCTATACCAACAAATTGTCCTGACCAGGAAAAATAAAACCCACACTACATGGTTTACCATAGCTTAAAAGTATAAACAAAATATTATAAAGTTACACAATATTTTATTATAGAAACTTCCAGACAGCTGTTAAATTAAATCGTCTTTCTGTAAAAACAAAAAGATCGTTTCACAGACTAAAATATTCAACAAAATCCACATAAGAGCAATATTTTGCATATGCTCCTCGATTTTAACAATGTCCGTTCGGTATTTTACAATACCACAGCAATAAAATTTTTATTTATGCTTCTCGAATTTAACAATATCCGTCCAGTACTTTAAAAAATTTAAAAATAATAAAAACCTTGCTTATACTTCTCGGATTTTAACAATATCCGTTCAGATTTTAAAAACTCAAAAAATAAAAACTTTCCTTATTCTTCTCGAATTTTAACAATATTCATCCAGTACTTTTAAAATTTAAAAATAATAAAAACTCTTCTTATGCTTCTCGGATTTTAACAATATCCGTTCAGCACTCAAAATTTAAAAATAAAAACTTTACTTATTTATGCTTCTCGGATTTTAACAATATTCATCCAGTACTTTTAAAATTTAAAAATAATAAAAACTCTTCTTATGCTTCTCGGATTTTAACAATATCCGTTCAGCACTCAAAATTTAAAAATAAAAACTTTACTTATTTATGCTTCTCGGATTTTAACAATATCTGTCCAGTACTTTCAAAATTTAAAAATAATAAAAACCTTACTTATGCTTCACGGATTTTAAGAATATCCGTCCAGTACTTTCAAAATTTAAAAATTATAAAAACTTTGCTTATTCTGCTCGGATTTTAACAATATCCGTCCAGTACTTTCAAAATTTAAAAATAATAAAAACTTTGCTTATGCTCCTCGGATTTTAACAATATCCGTCCAGCACTTTAAAAATATAGAGATAATAATAGGTTTGCTTATGCTCCTCGGATTTTAACAATATCGGTCCAGCATTTTAAAACTAAAAAAATAATAAAAACATTGCTAACTCCTCGGATTTTTAACAATATCCGTCCAGCACTTTAAAAATAAAAAGTTTGCTTATGCTTCTCGGATTTTAACAATATCCGTCTAGCACTTAAAAAATGTAAAAATAATAAAAACGTTGCTTATCCTCCTCGGATTTTAACAATATCCGTCCAGCACTTTAAAAAATAAGAACATTGCTTATGCTCCTCGGATTTTAACAATATCCGTCCAGCACTTTAAAAATAATAAAAACGTTGCTTATGCTCCTCGGATTTTAACAATATCCATCCAGCACTTTAAAAATAAGAACATTGCTTATGCTCCTCGGATTTTAACAATATCCGTCCAGCACTTCAAAAATAAAAACATTGCTTATGCTCCTCGGATTTTAACAATATCCGTCCAGCACTTTAAAAAATAAGAACATTGCTTATGCTCCTCGGATTTTAACAATATCCGTTCAGCACTTTAAAAATAATAAAAACGTTGCTTATGCTCCTCGGATTTTAACAATATCCGTCCAGCATTTTTCAATTAATATGTTTAAAATAATTTCAAAATTAATGCTGTGCTCCTCGGATTTCAACAATATCCGTCAAGCATTTTTCACTCTACTAGTCACGAAATGCTTACCACCTGCCATCGCGTGGTTAAAAAACAAGTCATCTAGTAGGTCTCGGGCAGTTAATATTTCATTTAGGCAACGAAACATAAAGGAAATGCCAAAAACAAAAGAATTACTTGCTAACACCGCCCATCCAGGACAGTACAACTTACCGATTTTTTTCTATGATTGTGAATCCTCAGATTCCTCATACTATTCACTAGACCACATTTATAAAACATAAACCTTATACGATGCTAACAATTAAACTATATTTAATATTTCAAAAGATTTCTGTACATTTGTGCTAAGCAGAAAAAAGTAAAAGCAATAAATTCAGAGATACTCCTCAGATATTTGGCTGACCCATACTTAACTTCTTTAATCACAAAAACAAAAGCTTTAAATTAAGGTTCAGAGGTACTTCTTCTCAAATATTTAACTGACCTGTACTTAACTTTTTTACTAACAAAAGCAAAAGCTTTAAATGGAAGTTCAAAAAAAGGTACTCCTCAGATATTTAACCGACCTGTACTTAGCTTTGTTATTAAATAAAAACAAAAGAGAAGTTCAGAGGTACTCTTCAGGGATTACCTGACCTATAATTGACTTTCTGGTGACATAACTACAACGTTAAGTTCAGAGGTACTCCTCAGAGATTAACCTGACCTGTACTTGACTTTCTGGTAACATGAAAATAACATTAAGTTTGGAGGTACTCCTCAGGGATTAACCTGACCTGTACTTAATTTTCCAAATGGTAGAATTAACAGTTAATCGCAACTTGGAAAGAGCGCTTGTCCATTCTGACAAATTTCGAACTTCAACAGTTAATAAAATAATTATTGTTACAACATACCTTTCAACTTGCCCCTCGCTAACGCTCCTGCTAATTTAATGACGCTTAATATTTATATTTACGAATAAGGATTTTTTATCGGTAAAATTTGTTCCACGGTTAATTAAAATACGTGCCGTCGTACCTACCAAACATCATTATATAATTCTTTAATATTTTTAGTCATTTCTACTCTGGTTAACGTTTTTTTTAAGGGTATAGAATTACATATTTCGTAAAAGTATTGACGATAAAAAAAGCGTGTTTAAAACCATCTGTGGTTATTTGTTATTTTGAACTACGGATCAATACAATCAATACGAATTGTATGAGACGGAATATTTATTTTTAAGCAAGTTCAGATATAATTTTCCAGTAAATAAAAACGAAAATGTTTGATTCAGTTAATGAGTACAAGCGTATCCAGCTCATAAGAGTCATACCGAGATACTTCGAATTATGTTTTTGAAACGAAACTGCCCCGTACTCTATGAAACTTGCGTCAGTATGTAGTTCAGTATCTAAGGTAGAGTCAAAAATAGTTAATAACGACTCACTGCTTAAATGATTAATTATATTTTCGCGCAGTATTTTGTTCTTCGCCCCATTTCCAGGTGACGTTGTTTTTTTTTTAAGTGCATGCGGTTCTAGGTACTAGCAAATTCAGGTACAAACTTTCGAAAACAACTTGCAAGTCCTATAATTTGCCTAATATTTCTAACATTAGTCGGTACTGGCAAATTTATTAAAGCTGATATTTTACTTTTACCCGGCCTAATGCCATCTCAGCTGACACATGCCGACCCAAATATTCGACGCTTTAAAAGAAAAACGGCATTTGTTTAATTTTTAAGGAAAAAACCTGCTTTCGCTTATGCTTCAAGTACTTATTCTAAAGAATGCAGACCCTCATTTATATTAGGGCAGGGAATCAATATAACCCGAAAGGCACTCTTAGGTACTCGTAATGGCCATCTGGCATTACGAACGCAGTTTTCAGAATATAATCTTCGGCTAAAATCTACATATAGCCTATCTCCCCGTCTTTCTTTTTAACCAAAATGACAGAGCTTGCAAATGAAGAATTACTTTTCCGAATAATATTGTTACGCAATATATCTGCTATCATGTTTCTGACTTTTTTTTCGTTCAATTATGGACAGTCTGTATGGTCGATAATTTACAATACAATCATTTTTTAAATCAATTTTAAATTTTGTCGTATTAACATAACGCACCGCATTGCCAAAAGTAATTATATTTTTATACTTTCTCAGCAATTCAAACAATTTATTACGGTCTTCATTTTCAAGAGTGTTTACGTTGACATCGTTTAAGATATCGCCGCCATCGCGCCATCAGACTCTGACAAAACGTAAACACAATTCATAAACGATTTATTACGGACTGTATCAATTCCCTGTTTATCAACTGATATTGTGATATCATTGCGTTGTACCGCGTCTCTACCTACAATAATTCATATTCCTACTGATAATTTCGAATAAGAAAAAAAAACGTGTCGATAGAAATATTTTCGCACTCCAACATAACAATAGTTTTGCCGTAAGTCGGTACCTGACCACCTCCTAGCCCTTTTAATAGAGTAACAATACTCAACATTACAGCCAACTAAATCTGATTTTTTTTTGGCATAAGAGAACAGGTAGACCATGTATCGATTAAACAATAAACTGGACCGTCCTTAATCACAGTAAGAGTTAAGTAATTAGATGAATTAACCGCTTTGCAACAATTTAAGTTCGATAATTTATAAATCAATGTTATTACCCATTTTATTTTTTACATTCCTATTTAACGCTCCCATTTTTACAGAGACATCTCTTATCTCGCCAATAACAAGCTCTATTAGCTCTAATTCAGTAAAATTAATTTTAATACATTTAAATAAAATTAATTTTTCCCTTGCATACTTACAGTACCTAGCAAGTGGTTTGCTTGTATGAAGAATGGCATTTTTCAACTTTTCGGCCAAATTCCTCTTAGAGGGAAACAGGGTCACTATTGTGAATTTCAAACCACCCACGGGCCTCTCCTCGAAGAGAACTTATTTCCACAATTTCACAACACCAACACGATCTACCGAAATCTGCCCGGTCAGAGTCAAATATCGGTAGCACGACGTCGTCATTAGCGCGTCACGACGCATGCAGAGACTCCTGCAGTTTTTGAAAAAATTCTATCAACGCTTCGGCACTCATTTTCGAAGAAATTATCGTTTAAAGGTTTTTTTTGTGTTAATGGGCCTATCCCGCACTTCTGATGTTATAATTTTACTTAAAATAGTAATCCCTAAGGCGTATAGTGGCACTCAAGGCTGATACTGTGGATCTGCCCCGGAGCGGTACCTGCACGTGGCTCGCTTTGCCGTACCACCCACTCTTGAGAGCTTTTGCCTTCGGGTTGGTATTTTCTTATCATAATAATTAATGATGCTAACATATATATATATCTTAGATAAAAGAGACCAGAGATATAACATACACCGGTTTTAATCCTGCGCAAATGTTGCCAATTTCTAAAGAAGGGTTAACGGAGTGGGGGAACTGGGCGGCGACACGCGGCGACCCGAACTCTGTGACAGGGACCGGACTTTGTTTATTAGCAACTTAATGAACTATTAGGTTTGTTTAAAAGGTGTTTAATCGAATTTTGTATTATGAAATCAAATTATCGTGATTTTTTAATATCAAACAGATGCCACGACATTTTATGTAAAGAGAAGACCTTTTATAGAATATTTCGTTAGCGTTTATTTACTACGGACTTTTCTGCAAGAGATTACAGTAAAATGTTGAAATAGAATATATTGTTAATAGAGCAAAAAATGTTACTCATTGTCTACGAGTATTATAAAAATAGCATGTGCGCAGGCTAATACTGCAAATCTACCCTTATGAGTTGAACATTATATTTTTTCTATGGCTATTACATATTATTAAAAATTAGTCAAAATGAGAAAATGCTGTTTTGTATTCTAACCTCAGAAAAAGTATATTAAGGCTTCTTTCTTTAAGAATATTTTTTATTATAAAGGATGAGTCACATAAAACTCTAGAAATGCATATGTCTAAAACCAGATAACATTTTAAAATTTAAATCTATTAAAAGTCATTTGGTCGCTAGGGATGAGTGATTATCGAAATAAATTATCGATAATTGAAAATAATCGATTAATTAAAAAGCCAATTAACCGATAAATCAGTGTTTACAACATATAATATAAATAGAATTATCGTTTATTTTAAATAATCGATTATTTTCAAATAAACCATTTTTTTTTCGTCCATGGAAACAGATTATTCGATAATCTTTGAAAAATCGAAAATAATCGATTAATCAAAAATAATCAATTAATTAAAAAGTCGATTAACTGATAAATCGATTTAAAAAAAACAGAATGATCGATTTTTTTAAATAATTGATTACTTTCGATCAATCGATTATTATCAATAATCTATTTTTATTGTATTTCCTTTAAAATCGTTAATTCGATTATCTTTGAAATACCGAAAATAATCGATAATTCCAAAATAATCGCCTAATCGAAAATAATCAATTAATTAAGAAGCCGATTCTATGATAAATCGATTATTACCAATAATCTATTTTATTGTATTTCAAAAATATTCGATTAATTAAAAAGTCGATTAACTGACAAATCGATTTTCAAAAAAAACAGAATGATCGATTATTTTAAATAATCGATTATTTTCGATCAATCGATTATTATCAATAATCTATTTTTATTGTATTTCCTTCAAAATCGATAATTTGGTTATCTTTGAAATACCAAAAATAATATATAATCCCAAAATAATCGCCTAATCGAAAATAACCAATTAATTAAGAAGCCGATTCTCATATTTCCTTTGAAATTGATTATTCGATTATCGAAAATAATTGATTATTAAAAAGCTGATTATCCAATAAATCGATAATTTTAAAAAAATAACCAAAATATCGATTATGTAAAATAACCGATTATATTCAATCGATTATTTTCATATAATATCTTTGAAAAATCGAAAATAATCAAATAATTAAAAAACCGATTAAACGATAAATCGATAATTTTGAATAAATGTACTTTTTCTGTATTTCCTTTAAAATCGATTAATACATTATCTTAAAAAAAAACGAAAATAATTTATTAAAAACAGCGGATAAATCGATTTTCATTAAAAAATATCAGAATTATCGATAAATCGATTAGTTTTGTAACCCCTATCGGTCGCTTGCTTTTATCTGAGCATTTAGTTCCAAAATTTAGAGATTCGGATTTTTTGATCCAGTTATCTTTGAAATCGCATTCGCTTGTATAATAAATAAATATTGCTAAATTTTGGATTTTTTTTAGTAAACGAAAATTATGTTCGAGTTGTTTAGGGGTTTGTAATGTAACATTTTATTAACGTGACTAAGGGTTGATTCCACCGTTGTGTTAAACGAAGTTTAAAATGACATTTTTACATTAACACTGTCATTTTAATCTCCGTTTAACACAACGGTGGAATCGGACCTAACTCCTGTAACTTTAGTATTTTTTTTTTTTTTATACTAGATTACTTTGTTTTAAGACTGAAAATTCAATGTCACTTTCGATTTGACCGCAAATAAGATGAACCTTGAAATTTTAAGTAGGTCATCCTGTATTTCATCTAATATTCTTATAAAAATACCTTATAAAAATACCTTATAAAAATAAAATTTAGCTAGCAACTATGATTCTTTACCTCTTATTTATCTACCAAAAAGGGCTAAAAACTACCTTTAGAAAACATTCTTATAAAACTACTATTTAAATACAAAATTTCGTTAGCAATAATGCCTATTTACTATTTATTTAAATTAAATGTTCAAAATTTTACCCTTTTGTAAATTTATGTAAGTAATATGAAATCTGATGCTTAATATTTATTGAAACCCCTTAATGCGGATCTGAAGTGTTCAGCCCAGATAATCATGGCGCTTTATGTCAAAACGTTAATAAATATTTACCGCTGAAAACGAATATATTCATAACAGTAGTACTTGTATTATAAGTACATACAATTTTTCAAGATACATCGTGACATTTTGAACTTGAAATTGAATAACTAGAACACTTTAAATTGCTAAAATACCAACAAATAAATCAAAAAACAGCTGTCAATGGTGATTAAACTCAGGTGGAGGTGTGATCGCTGAATGGAAATCGGAGCAATTCGGGTGGCGTCGTGCAACAATGATTTTCAATTGGTGGGTTACTTTGGCTTAAAATAGACAGCATGCGCAGTGTGCAATGTTACATCTTCGGTCTCTTTAATCTAAGATATATATATATATATATATATATTATTGTAGATCCAGGTATGTTTTCGGTTTTTATTTTATTTTTATTTTATTTATTTGGCTAGTTTGCTAATATCACAATATTCAAATTTAGTAAAAACTAATGTAATAATATAACAATTATTTTAATAACATTCTAAATAGGAAATGTAATTTAACTGCAATTGTTTTGATAACAGTATTTGCATATGGTCTGTGAATTTCATCTGTTTCCGAATAATTACCCTTAAATATTTGAATTTTGCTACTAACTGTATAGATTTTCTTCCAATTTCCTATATTGTTTGTCCACAAACTGCATCTAGTTATTACTTATCAGCTTATATTTTGTTTTAGGTATTTGTGTTGATTTTTAACAAATGATTGCAACATCATTTATAAATATTTTGCAGAGTTTCATTGACAATTAACTCTTAGTTATCTGAATCCTTACAACTTACAAGAAACATAGATAAGGACATCATAGGCAAACAGGTAAATGTCATATTAATTATTGCAACATTAACAATCATTAATATAAATTAAAAATAACAGGGGACCTAATTTTATTCCGTTGATGTGGTTAATTTCTTCTGATCAGAACAGTGATTCTTTTGTGCCAACTCGACACATTACATACAGAATAGAGAGAGACATTACATCAAAATCGCTGTCTGTCGAACAAAGATAGGAGTCTCGATAGGAGACATACTCAAAAGATGAGAATCCCACTACATATGTTATTTAATTTTAATCTCTCTGACCTGATACTTAGATAATCTACCTGCTACCCCAATGCATGCTTTATAGCATAGATATAAAAACCACCTTTATACCAATACTATTTAATTTTTTTATCGAATGATTTTGATCAACAGAATCAAGTGCATTTTAAAGAAATACAATTAATTTTGAATTGTACATATATGGCGGATTGTACAATAGGCAGTTAAAATGTAGACTTAGTTTAAACTGTGAATCTTGTTGTATACTCATCGGTTATTGTTAAACATAGTTTTAAAAATGACATTTGTTTTTGAATATAACTAGTTAAAAATAAAACTCTTGTTAGTTAAAATATGTTTAGAATATTTTTTGTACATACATAATGTATTTTGTAATAATTAAAAATCATATTATTCTTGTAAGGAAGTTGGAATGCTTAGGGTTTGATCAGTCGCTGTTGAGATTATTTTCATCTTACCTAAATCATCGTTTTTATTATGTTTTTTACAACGAATTTTCATCTTCACCCCTCACAGCAACATCTGGAGTTCCACAGTGCTCCAATCTGGGACCACTATTATTTAGTATATTTATAAATGACTTGGCAATAAATTTAACCTGCTGTTCGCTGCTGACTTAAAAATATTTACCTCAATCTCATCAATTCAAGACTGTTACTTTTTACAGACCCAACTTGGGAATCGTTGAAAATTGGTGTAATGAAAACAAGCTAAATGAATGTGTCTAAATGTGAAGTATGTTCCTATACTAGAAGTATTATATATCTATAAGTTCTTGTAGCTTTGACAATAAACATATATATTAACAAGGTGGAGTTTGATTATTTATTTAACAGCCTACATTTATCGGACTTGTGCACAAATTGAAGATTAAGGTATATTATTCAACCAAAAAGTTACTTTTTCGGATTATATTGAAAATACAGTTGCTTCTGCGTTGGAAAGCTTAGGGTTCTTAATTCGTAATACTCGTTCTTTTACAAACTCTTAAAGCTTGGAGATCCTTTACTTTTCTTTAGTTCGTTCCAGGCTAGAATATGCATCTCTTATCTGGAACCTTATTTACAATATTCATAAAAGATCATTGGAAAATGTTCAGCGGCGATCTCTCAAGTACCTTTCTTTTAAAATAGATGAGCTGTATCCCATTCGAGGTATTGAAGAATCTCTGCTTCTTTCGAAAATAGAAGGGTAGTTTCCAGTGTTACATTTTTTTATAAAATATTACATAACACTATTGATGTACTATTTTTGATAAATTAAATAAATTTTAATGTTCCCCAAACAGCCATTAGATATCATAAAACATTTTATACAGCAAGTATTTGAACGAACTTGGGAAGAAATTCACCTATAAGGCTAATGTGCTCAAATTTTAATTAATTTTGTTCTGATTCGGATATTTATTTCGACCATTAGTTGTACTAATTTGTAGCTTGTGTATTTAGGATTCTTTCTTTTTTTTTTCTTGCTGTTGCTAAAATTATTTTCTGTCGAAATATTATGTTTAACATTTATTTCATGTATTTTGTTCTGTAAATGGATTAATTTATTGGGCAATAAAATTATTTTTATTTTATTAAGCAAAAAAATGTTTATTTTGATGCACCTACCACATTTAAAAGTTTGTCAGTATATTAACGAGAAATCCTATAGAATTCCCAAAGAAAAATATTTTTGGAATAAATTCCGAATTCTATTTATTGATATTTGTTATTTTTTAGGTTCAGTGACTCGAAACATGATGATCAGCTACACCAAGAATATCCTTGATACTTTAAAAAAATGGTACGAGATTAAGCAGATTTGATGCTATATCACATTGTAGTGCGAAGACGTGGCTTGTATAATTTGGGGTATCAGTTGATAGAAAACACTACGCAAAAATAAATTTAAATCTGCAGATGCATCAGAGATAGCCATATTCCATACCACAATATGTCATGCGTGAACTCGATGAGATTTCATCGGCTAAGTATCATTCCTCTGTAATGTTTTGTATCATTAGGAACACGCAACATTATAAACAATTATGACCAGGGTTTTCTGACCTTTTCCCTAGGTCAGAGAGAATAAATGAATACTAAATAATGTATAGTAATAAAGATTGAATATATATATATATATATATATATATATATATATATATATATATATATATATATATATATATATATATATATATATATATTTACTTTAGCGCTTACACATTCCCATTTTGCTACATACTACCGACGTTTTCATTCCAAAACCTACGTTGTCAGTCCCACTTTCGGGCATGACAACGTTTTCCATGCTAGATGGGCTAGAGGGGGTCTATAGATCACAGGGATGAAATATTAGCTGGGCCTGAAAAGTCGCAAAAATGGTCATTTTTATACGGATTTAGTTCCGGGACCAAACGGCTAGGTGGCGCTCGAGTTAGAAGTGTATATCGTATATATTTCGTTCCATTTTTACAACGATTACAGGCCCGAAACTTGGCAACAGCGCGGTGGTTTCATGGAAACAGTTATTATGAAACAAGGCAAATATAAGAAATAAGCCGTGATGGGAAGGTTTAAATTCAATACGTATTTTCGTAATAATGTGTAGTGTTGGTAGCGAAGATCTTACCGTTATAAGTTTGGTATTTTTTGGATTCGGGTGTTTTGTTTGTTCGAATTCCAGGGCCAGAGTTTTTCTAATTATTATTCGTGTGATGTTTGGTGTAACAATATCAGTATAGTATTTCGTTTAAAAATAATTAATTGGATTATTTTAAAGAAAAACACTATTGTTTAAGTTACCTATTCATGATATTTAAAAAAATACATATACATATGCAAGTAAGAATTATTTTGTTAAATAACTCAAAAACATGGAATTTCGAAAGTATCGCTCAATCAGTGGCGTACAAAATTGACGTTTGACTTTTTCAGGTTTTATGAATTTATGAGAGCTAATAAATATGCAGTATGTCTGAAAAAGTTGGCAACATATGAGAAACTTTTTTTTGTGTTGTTACGAAAAAAAGTTATTCTTTATAAAAATTTCTGCATGGCCCGTAAAGTAAAACGCAAATGTCAGATGTCAATTTTTTAAACCGTATACGAGGTTTGTCAAAAAATATAATTTTGAACAAGAGTAAAGTACCTTTATTTTATACAATATCGAAAACTTTAATATGTATTATTTATTTCTCGAAAGCTTTTACTAGGCTGACTTTCGATAAGAGAAATGTCTGTCAGAACCGCCTAAATTTTAAATTATTTCGTTTATTTTTGTGTATTACATTAGAAAATATATTATTTTGTTGGGTATTACTTATTTATCACTGATTTAAGTTAATTGCTAAAATATTGCAAATCAGCAAATAAACATTTAAGATGTGTTGAATTGTTAAATAATATAAAAGTTGACGTGTTTTACAACTAAAATTTGCAAAATTTAAGTTGAAATTGAAGTTGTCAAAACATTTCTATTAATCTTTTGCAATGTCAAATGTAAATACCTTGTTACGGGTTAATTGTAAAAATTTAATTAATTTAAATTTGAATATCTTTTCTGGGCATAATTTAAAATAAATAGTAAATTTACCTGTTTTCCAATTAGCTGACACAAAATAAATAAAGGCAAAGTAAAACTATTAACTTTATTCGGGATATTCTTCTAGTACAATGTATAATAAATTTATTTCAATTATTCTACTTCCATCACAATTCTTCTTAGTTCACTAATAGGGTCTTTTATATCTTCTTGACTTTCCTGAAAGAAAAAAATAAATATTAAACCCTGAATAAATTAATAACAATAACATAACCTTTAGAATTTCAAAGGTTTAAACTTCAATGATTATTCTTTTCTTCTCATACATAAAAATTGTCAATTAGGAAACTAAAACTTGTCAGGTAAACCTACAACCAGATCTTTTCTATAGTCTTACCTCTAGACTAATAAGACCGGCTAAAGTCAATAACAAAAAAAAGGAACTTTTTTGAAAAGCTTTCTTTTTAGAACGCACATTTTGGTTCGTGAAGAACGTGCTCGCATTATTGCGGATTTTTACATAAATCTAGAATAAATTTAGTGAATATTTCAATATTTACGAAAACTAGTAAATATGACATCACTGTAGATATAATTTTCATAAATATTCTTAGATTTAGAATTTAAAATACTTCGACTTTATCGAAGCCACTTGGAGGCCTCACGCCACGCCAAGGTGAGTCTTATAGAAATAACTTATTCAAAATATTCTATTTAAAATTTACTCTGGTAGTTAAAATGTAAAATATTATTTTAGGTCTCTTTTCTTAAGTTATCGTGTAATAACTTACCTTGTCGTATCGCATCAGATTGTCTTGTTCTCCAATCTTTATTCACCCTCTTAATTCATCTTTGGGCTCGAAGAAACCCTCACGAATATTCCTGAGTAGGTACAGGTTACGTATATCCAATAGAGGCTGACATCACTAGGCTAAGAAGCAGTGAATGCACTTTTGAGGAAATCCTGAATCTCCGAAGTCCACTGGAACGCAGCTAAGTAGTAGCAATACAAGATATACCACTTTATTATTGATTTTCATATATTTTTCGTACTCATAACCATAGCCCATAATGCTTAGAGAAAACTAAGATTGTTCTTTTTATTAAATAGGAAGTAGTCTTCAATAACCTACAAAATATATATAATCCATATAAAACTTATAGATTTGCTATCTAAATTATTAACTGGCTTTTTAAATATAATATAGGTTTACTTACTTTGTATGGCCCAAAAGATTAGTTGTGAATCTTCACGTATAGTATGCATACCACACAGAAGACCGGGGCTTGATTTTATTGTAAACAATATATTATTCTATAATATTAATTGTAAATATCTTATAAACAACAAACTCCATCTATTTGCTGCAGATAATAAAATACTGTAGAGAGACAACCCTCTTGTTTAATTAAAAATATAAATTTGAGTGCCAGAACCACTTCACAGAAAACCCTGGAATCGGGAGATAATTTAACCAACAAGGTTAAATCCCCCTTTTAAAGTAACAACCTGAATATTATTATTTTCGCAAGCAGAGATTTTCATAAAGAATAACTTTTTTTCGTAAAACTTTTTCAGACATACTGTACAGTGTGTCTACCTAAGTTGAAATCATATGTGTTGGTTGTTATACAAAAATAATATTCTGTTTGTTTAGTATATGGAGAATGGCCTTCTAGCAAGCTGAGTCGGTTATTCTTCATATTACTGTCAACTATATATATGTGTATTTTTAAGACCGATTGAAACCAATAACATCCAGTAAAGATTAGTTATATAATAGCACTCGACTAATAAGCATCATTATAATTACGGCTATCTTGAAATAAATGAACTATAAAGGATATTCACTGTGTGTTTAATATAAGGACCTTTCATACCCTCCAATAGGTTATGAGCCCAGTCACGTAATCGCGAGTGAATAAATAATCTAGATAGTTTTAAGTTTACACGGTGCAAAATATAAACAATGGCCAGTGGCGTGTCCACTGTGATGAAGCGAAATTTAAAACTGTTTAATGGTGAAAATTATTTAATGTGGAAGTTTAGACTGTCTGAAATAATTGAACAAGAAGGTGCTAGTAAAGTGTTAAATGAAGATCCACCAACACCACTTACCGAGGAATGGATAAAATGGGAGCGATTTGCGAGAGGCACATTAATTGAATATCTAGATGATATAATACTATCACAATTACCGCCAGGTCGTGCTACGGCTCGGGAAATTCTCGAAAAGTTTGATGGTTTGTATGCATGTAAAAAGGTATCCACACAATTATGTGTTCAGGATCGTTTGTTCAATTGCAAATTAAAACCAGGCATGTCAATAAAAAAGCACATGATGGAAATAGAAGAACTGGTGCGTGATTTATCTGCTTGTGGTATGGAAGTGAGTGAGACAACAAAAGTATGGTATATGCTAAACTCATTACCCTCCAGTTATGCACCAGTAAAAGCCGCAATCAAAACTATGACAGATGAAAGGCTCACATTAGCATTTGTAAAAGGTATGCTAATGGAACATGAAGAATATTTAGTTCGAGAAAATGCCGATACAAGTATGAAAGCTCTTCATTTTCGTGCTACAAACACCAATGAAAAATGGAAAAAGAAAGATAAATTTTCTCCAAGAAATAAACCAACCTTTAAAAATAAGCAAACACAAAAATGTTATCATTGTGGCAGGAAAAACCATATTAAACGTGATTGCTATTTTTACAAGCAAAGTGTAAAAATGCAAGAAAAATACAAGAAAAAGAACAATCAGGAAGTTAGTGCTTCGACAGCAGTGATTAAGGAATCATTTGCTTTTATGATGTGTAATGAAAACTTAAATCATGATGATGATGGATCAGGAAGTTTTGTGTTGGATTCTGGTGCAACAGAACACATTATCAATGATTTGGGACTCTTCACAGAATATAAACAGCTAGCAGAGCCCATTTGCATAACTGTGGCGAAAAAGGGAGCGACCATCGAGGCAACACATATTGGAAGAATAGTGTGCAACACAACCCTTGGTTACAGCGGAGAATTGCAAGATGTCCTCTACAGTAAGAGTGTGCCGGCTAATCTCATCTCAGTGAGGCGTATCCAGGAGGCTGGAATGTCGGTGGTATTCATGGAGACTGGCAATGTGGAGATAAAAAGAGGAAACACGACAATGATTAAAGGTAAGCGCATAAATAATTTGTATATTATAAAATTAATAATACAAAATGCGTTCAATACAGCACGGGCTGCGGGCCACGTAGCTGCAGTTACAATTATTGATAAAAATAAATTGTGGCATGAACGGTTGGGCCACATAAGTAAAGACAAATTTTCTAAAATTCAAAAATGTGAATTAGTAAGTGACAATATCTATTTAAAAGATATAAACCCCATTAATGCGTTATGTGAAGCGTGCATTAGCGGAAAACAGACACGCCTTCCTTTCGCCAAAATAAAAGATAAAAGATATATACAAAGACCACTATTAATTGTGCATTCGGACGTTTGTGGGCCGATAACACCTTCTACAATAGATCATAAAAATTATTTCGTAAACTTTATTGATGATTATACTCATTATACCGTAACCTATCTAATGTCAAATAAATCGGAAGTGTTTACATATTTTAAAGATTACGTTGCAAAGAGTGAGGCCCATTTCAATACAAAATTAACTAATTTGAATTGCGATAATGGTCGAGAATATTTATCAGGCGAAATGAAGGAATTCTGTAAAACGGAATAACATATCATCTTTCAGTACCATATACTCCGCAACAAAATGGTTTAGCGGAAAGGATGAATAGAACAATAATCGAAAAAGCACGTACAATGATTCATACCGCGGATCTAAACAAACGCTTCTGGGGCGAGGCAGTTTTAACTGCAACTTATTTAGTAAACAAAATACCAACAAAAGCGATAAAATTGAATAAGACACCGTATGAGATGTGGCATAATAGAAAGCCGAAAATAGGTAATTTAAAAATATTCGGCTGCACATGTTATGTGCATAATAAAATTAGAAAAACTAAATTCGATAGTAAATCGTCTAAGGGAATTTTTGTCGGTTATGTGCCAAATGGATATAAAATTTTTGATCCAAAATCGGAAAAATTCATAGTTGCACGCGATGTAATTTTTGATGAAGTTACATATAAAACATCAAGATTAGAACTTGATAATTTGGTAAAAATTGGTAGCGAAATAAATACAGAAGAAAATGTAGCAATAGGTACAAATCATTTATCAGCAGGGGATGTTGCTGATAGTAATTCTGTAAATAAAATCATTCCTGGTAAAACGGATAGTAAAAGGTGCAAACAAACACTTGAAAAAGGTGTCCCTGAAAATTGCATTAAAGGTCGAACATCCTCCTTAAAGGATGTCCCTGAACCAATAAGTATGAGCTCTAACAGTGATGATGAAAGTCCGTGTACCTCAAATAAATTGAGGGAATTAAATAATACGCAGGATATGAGACGTAGTGAAAGATTAAAAGCTAAACCAATAATATCTTATAAAGACGATAATTTTGAAATAAATAATTATTTGATAGGTAATCAAATGTTTGAAAATAATATTCCAAAATGTTATCAAGACGTAGCTAAAAGTGCATCCAGAAATGACTGGGAAAAAGCCATCAAGGATGAATTAAAATCATTAGAGAAAAATAAAACGTGGACATTGGTACAAAAGCCAAGTAATGTAAATATTGTCGACTGTAAATGGGTGTTTACAATAAAAGGCGATAGTAACGGAAATTGGGTTAAGTATAAGGCTCGCTTAGTGGCGCGCGGTTTTAGTCAAAGAAAAGTATTAGATTACGATGAAACGTTTGCACCGGTTGCTCGTATAAGCACGTTTCGGTGCATGCTTGCGTTAGCAAATCAATATGAGCTATTAATCCATCAGATGGATGTTAAGACCGCATTTCTTAATGGGACTTTAAAAGAAAATATTTATATGAAGGTACCTGACGGTGTTGTAGTCCCAGAAAATAACCTTGTATGCAAATTACATAAATCATTGTATGGATTAAAGCAATCGGCTCGGTGCTGGTACGAATGCTTTAATAACGTATTAATTGAAAAAGGATTTGTAAATTCATCATCCGATCATTGTCTATATTTCTTGAATAGAGGTGATGTTAATAAAAATATATATTTAATTTTATACGTGGATGATTTGATAATTTCAACTAAAGATATAAATACAATGAATAATTTTAAAAACTTTTTAATGGAACAATTTGAAATGATTGATTTAAAAGAAATAAAATATTTTCTAGGCATAAGAATAAATAAATCAAATTCTGAAATTTCACTTGATCAGGCCACATATTTAAAGTCAATATTGCACAAATTTAATATGAGTGAAAGTAACCCCGTCAGTACACCACTGCCCGTAAAATTTAATTATGCTGCATTAAATTCAGATGATAATTATGATGCACCTTGTCGAAATTTAATTGGCTGTTTAATGTACGCAATGCTTTGTACGCGTCCAGATTTGTGTACAGCAGTAAATATTTTGAGTAGATATCAAACTAAATGTAATAAAGAACTATGGTTATGTTTAAAGCGGGTATTAAGATATGTAAAAAGAACGATAAACATAAAATTGGTATACAAGCGTATTGATAATTACGAACAAACATTAGTAGGGTATGTTGATGCTGATTGGGCAAATAATGATGTAGATCGCCGAAGTACAACAGGTAGTTTATTTAAACTCTTTGATAATTGTACAGTAACTTGGATTACACGGCGACAAAACTCAGTTGCTACCTCATCAACTGAGGCAGAATACATGGCTGTGTTTGAGGCTGTAAAGGAAGCTTTATGGCTTAAATCTTTGTTAGTTAGTATTAATGTCAATATGTTTAAACCAATAATATTATATGAAGATAATCAAAGTTGTATAGCAATGGCAAATAATCCAGTAAATCATAAACGTTCTAAACATATCGACATTAAATACCATTTCACACGAGAACAAATAGAGAACAAAATTGTCTGCTTAAAATATTTGTCCACAGGTGATCAAGAAGCCGATCTATTGACAAAATCATTGCCACCACAGCAGTTCAAGATACTGAGAGAAAAGATGGGAATGCAAGAGAAATAAGAAGCAAGATTTTTTTTTTAAATTTAACTTGCTAATTAGAATTTAAAATTGTTATTCATTCATTTTTAAGTATTCATGATCTGGTTAGGTTTTTATGGGGTTTTCCCTAACCCTTGCAATAAATGTTGGATCATTAGTTGTTAAACTTCCCCGTAAGCCTTAAGCTGTAAGCCGTATAGTAACGAGTTCAAACTCATATATTTTTGAGGGGGTGTGTTGGTTGTTATACAAAAATAATATTCTGTTTGTTTAGTATATGGAGAATGGCCTTCTAGCAAGCTGAGTCGGTTATTCTTCATATTGCTGTCAACTATATATATGTGTATTTTTAAGACCGATTGAAACCAATAACATCCAGTAAAGATTAGTTATATAATAGCACTCGACTAATAAGCATCATTATAATTACGGCTATCTTGAAATAAATGAACTATAAAGGATATTCACTGTGTGTTTAATATAAGGACCTTTCATACCCTCCAATAATATGGAAAACTTTTTTATTAATAATTTTAGGAAAAAACTTAATTTTCGCAGAAAGTTGTGCATGATCAAACCTTAAATACAAACATCTAATACTAAATTTTATCCGTCGTATACGAGGTGTGTTTAAAATAAAGGTGCTTTATTCTTAAGCAAATTTTCTATTTTTTAACGAAACCCGTATACGACTAAAAAATGTGATATCTGATGATTTTATTTTACGTTTTAGGTAATACAAAACTTTTTATTGGGAATAATTTTGTGCCTAACATTTTTTATAAACTCATCCGCTTATATTACATGTCGTATATATACTATATCGTACATGTAGATATCTTTTTTCCCAAAGAAGGGGAAACGATGCACAATGTATAATTAAAATATACTTACAGAAAGTTAAAAAACTTGTATCTAACAAAGCAATGCTAACTGGCATTACACTTACTAAATACGGCGTAGAACATCCAAATGGAATAAAGCTCTATTATTATGCGTTTTTCTAAAAAAAATCTTAAGACGTGTCAATTTCTAATTCTAAAATGACATGTTGCGACGTAAAAATGGCATCCCCAAATTTAATCCTCTTCAGATGACATCTTTAACCCCCTATATTCTCAAATTGGAAGTAGGGGCCTGTGATACTTCATTTGAAAGGTCATTTCATTAACTCTTTAAAGCTGCTATGGTTTTAAATTTTATTTATTTTTAAATTTTGTTGGTATCGATATTTCTGAATTTTCATCGGTAACATCCGAACAGTTTTAATATTTTTAGCTGTGCATTTAAAAGGTTTTTTGACCTACCAATCTCTCTGAATAACTGCACATAATTTGTCAAAGCATTGTAAAACCAATTGTAGCCAAATACTAACTAACTTTTAATTAAACAACAACGTATTATCGATGGCCAACGAATGTTTGGTAACCAAAAGACAATTATGTTAGTTTTCATTCATTGGCGCGGTCTGTACACAGCTTAACACAAACGTTTAGTTTAATTTCAAGGTAAATATATAATTAAGTGAAAGTGGCTAAAGTATCAAATAAACATTTAAATTTTGGAGCCAACAGGGAAGCATGGAATGGAGGCGTTTATATTCACGCAGAAATCACCTGCAATACATATGGCTCCAAAACCAATAAAAAAAAATTGTCTCACTGACACTAGGTAAACATGCGACAATATTTCAGGTGATAATAGCAACAATACACACTGTGCAAAAGAGGTATTAAGTATTTTCACATACTATGAAGCACTGTTTGGTATCCCTAAAACAGACTAACCTTACCCTAGGTGCCAGGCCACAGAGGGCACAAGGTCGAGAAGTAGCCTAAAAGTTGCTTTTGGGCTCAGCACTCATTTGTGGTGTTACAAAAACGCCATCAGATCATGCGCAAAGCAGCAGGTGTTCAATGAATCTCAGGAACGCCAAGTTAGAGGCAGGTCAGAAAATAAAAGCGCCATCGTCAAAACTGAGTAAGAATAGGAGAAGTACTAAAATACTTGTCCTATAAACATGGCATTGTAAGTTTTAAAAGACATAATATGTACAACTTCGCACTGGCAAAAGACACCTTTTTTCGATTATGTCACGAAGAGGAGGCAACTGCAGTATTGGGCTACTGCCATGATATATGAAGGATGCGATTCCATACACATATAGAAGCAAAACCAAGAAAAATTTTTTTTTTATATGTATTCAAAAGTATTTATTTTTTATTTCATAGTCACAACATATGCTTCTGAAAACACTTTTTCCATCTTCTAGTGTCGTCAAACAATTTTAAGAACATGGTGGACAAAAACAAACAAAAATTAAAATTTTAAAATAGTTAAAGTCACATCTTTTTATTTTACAGCGTATGTAGGTGTATTCGGAATACTATAATTTGGTTTAACACGATATAGTAGCGAAACAAAAACATGTTTAGTTTTTATTTTTGTTTCCATACTATCTTGTTAAACCAAATTATAATATTTTGAATACACCTGCTGTATAACAAAAAGATAAGCCTTTAACTGTTTTAAAAAGTATTCTTTTTGTCCCCATGTTTTTAAAACTGCACCAGAAGAGGGAAAAAGTGTTTTCCAAAACATATTTTGAGCTTATCAAATAAATAAAATAAAAACTTATGACCAGATAAACTAAAACATATTTTATTTATCTAAAATTATACTACGGTCAGGAAAGTATCCCTATTGAAGAAAAAATAGCTACACCGGAAAGCTACTACCTAGTTTATTCAGTCTAGTACAAAAGATCAAACTAGACAAAGTACCATGACCAATTATTAATAGTTAAGCATAAAATATCTGAGTAGTACGAGGTGGGCGAAAGGCCACCTGGCCCGCAATCCTAAATCTGAAACCACTCCAGCGTTGATCTAATTACTTGACAATAACACAAAAAACATTTTTGTTTCGTGTAAATAATCGGGCGGTTGTTGAATATTGGTATTGGCAACGCCGCAGGGTATGTAAACGTCGGTAAAATATACAAGACTAGTATATGATGGCATGGGAAGGCGGCAAATTGAAATGGCTTGTGATCGTTTATTGAACAGAATGTATAATTTAATTTTGTTTTTTTCTTACCCCTCTCAATGTGGATTAATTCATTGACATAAAATATGTCAAAAGTGACATCATTTGTTTTTATATTCTTAATATTTCTGGTTGGTCTGAGGTCGTCTTATAATTGACAGGGCTTGGGAACGACGCATAATACAGTATATATATTTATATATATATACATGAAGAGGTTTAGTGCGGTGAAGAATTAACAGAAAAAAGGGGTTATTGGGAAATACCTCAAAAAAAAGAGAGAAAAAAGCCTGAAGGGCAAACCGTAGACACGTGTTTCTGACTATTGGTCTTCATCAGTACGGTGCAGCCAAGTTCAAAAGAGAATGGAACTAGGTGATGGAATAAAAAACAAACAGGAGATCACTCAAGTGGCCAACCACACATTTGTGGCTTCGGCCAACAATCCCTGTGATTACAGGGAAGTTATTGCGTCGCCACGGCGGCAGTTATAGCCATCATGGTGATGCATCCTAGCCCAAGGAAACTAAACATGAAAAGGTTTAGTGCGGTGAAGAATTAACAGAAAAAAGGGGTTATTGGGAAATATCGACGCAATAACTTCCCTGTAATCACAGGGATTGTTGGCCGAAGCCACAAATGTGTGGTTGGCCACTTGAGTGATCTCCTGTTTGTTTTTTATTCCATCGCCTAGTTCCATTCTCTTTTGAACTTGGCTGCACCGTACTGATGAAGACCAATAGTCAGAAACACGTGTCTACGGTTTGCCCTTCAGGCTTTTTTCTCTCTTTTTTTGCGGTATTTCCCAATAACCCCTTTTTTTCTATATATATATATATATATATATATATATATATATATATATATATATACTTTTAAGAGTTTTATTATGTCAGCCATAGTTTTATACCAAAAATGAAAATAAACTGAAATTATACATTAAAAATGCATTCCTAAATAACTATATTTATAACACTCATCGGCTCTCTCCTGGCTAAAATATGACTTATCTATCTATTAGACTCTGTTCCGTCTATTTTTTGCCTTTAGCCTCCTTCTGACACTTCCATTCGTTCTTATTCAGTGTAGTATTCACATAGTTTTCAGAATATCAAGTGTTATACCTATCTGATGCTTGGTCCTGCAAAGTTCATCTTCAGTACACCTGCTTATATGACATCTATCTCGATGTCAAGTTTGATTGAACTTAACCAGAACTAGCTTAGACTTAAACGCATATGTCTAATTCGGCCAAAACACAGCCTTGGTACACAAATATCTATTTTACCGCTGGTTTCATTACAAAAAACTGGAGTAAAGGGTAAAATTATCTCTTGTCCAGTACACTCGTATAATACACTTGAGTATTGCCTATATTATTTTTGATTGAAGACGTATACATTTAAAAATGTCGTTTACTTAAAAATAAACATTTAATTTTGATATTTTATTTAATTCGATCAAAACATTAAATTATTGTTTTCCATGGCTTATACCGGACCTGTATGTACTCTAGTAGCCATCATGTAGCCATGGAGTAGCTGACAGTGTTGCCGTCATTTGCAGCCACATATTCATTAGTGACATACGTTTTATAAATTCATCGTGTTAGAAATTTGTTGGCATAAAGAGAAAGAAATTTAAAGTGACGTCTTTTATTACTTCGAATGAAAAAAATCGATAATGCAATTTTCTAACCTAAAAAAAATCGTGATGATATGTCAAACAAAATTGAACTTGGCCTTAACACTAAAATTTGTTTTTTTTTTAGTATTTTCGTTGACAAGAAAGGTATTAAATAGTTTTTTAAATAATATTTATCTAATTCATATTCTAAACTTTTTTTACTTTCTTATCTGTATACAGATAAAAGGAAAGTATATGAATCTTTATTTTTTTTCGACCTCGAGTTTTCAACGGATTTTTACGTTTTGAGGTCCCCTGATTCCGTTTTGACTATTTTCGCGATGGTGTGTGTGTGTGTGTGTGTGTGTGTGTGTGTGTGTGTGTGTGTGTGTGTGTGTGTGTGTGTGTGTGTGTGTGTGTGTGTGTGTGTGTGTGTGTGTGTGTGTGTGTGTGTGTGTGTGTGTGTGTGTGTGTGTGTGTGTGTGTGTGTGTGTGTGTGTGTGTGTGTGTGTGTGTGTGTGTGTGTGTGTGTGTGTGTGTGTGTGTGTGTGTGTGTGTGTGTGTGTGTGTGTGTGTGTGTGTGTGTGTGTGTGTGTGTGTGTGTGTGTGTGTGTGTGTGTGTGTGTGTGTGTGTGTGTGTGTGTGTGTGTGTGTGTGTGTGTGTGTGTGTGTGTGTGTGTGTGTGTGTGTGTGTGTGTGTGTGTGTGTGTGTGTGTGTGTGTGTGTGTGTGTGTGTGTGTGTGTGTGTGTGTGTGTGTGTGTGTGTGTGTGTGTGTGTGTGTGTGTGTGTGTGTGTGTGTGTGTGTGTGTGTGTGTGTGTGTGTGTGTGTGTGTGTGTGTGTGTGTGTGTGTGTGTGTGTGTGTGTGTGTGTGTGTGTGTGTGTGTGTGTGTGTGTGTGTGTGTGTGTGTGTGTGTGTGTGTGTGTGTGTGTGTGTGTGTGTGTGTGTGTGTGTGTGTGTGTGTGTGTGTGTGTGTGTGTGTGTGTGTGTGTGTGTGTGTGTGTGTGTGTGTGTGTGTGTGTGTGTGTGTGTGTGTGTGTGTGTGTGTGTGTGTGTGTGTGTGTGTGTGTGTGTGTGTGTGTGTGTGTGTGTGTGTGTGTGTGTGTGTGTGTGTGTGTGTGTGTGTGTGTGTGTGTGTGTGTGTGTGTGTGTGTGTGTGTGTGTGTGTGTGTGTGTGTGTGTGTGTGTGTGTGTGTGTGTGTGTGTGTGTGTGTGTGTGTGTGTGTGTGTGTGTGTGTGTGTGTGTGTGTGTGTGTGTGTGTGTGTGTGTGTGTGTGTGTGTGTGTGTGTGTGTGTGTGTGTGTGTGTGTGTGTGTGTGTGTGTGTGTGTGTGTGTGTGTGTGTGTGTGTGTGTGTGTGTGTGTGTGTGTGTGTGTGTGTGTGTGTGTGTGTGTGTGTGTGTGTGTGTGTGTGTGTGTGTGTGTGTGTGTGTGTGCTCACGTATGGTAATATTTGTGGCATATTGTGCGTACTAGGTTAGTATTTGTGACTACATTTTTTTTGTGGCATACATACCTTCGTATGCCATAATTTTAATGCAGTTTTTCGTAATCTACTCATCAAAACAATTCGATCTGTACCTACTTTTAATTTTTGGTATTTGGGGTGCCTCAAATGCTATTTAGGTTTGAGTTGTGTATTTCATATTTGTGGAATCCCAAACTCTGCTGCTTTGAGAGCCCTCTAGCGGAATGTATCCATTCTGGTAATTTCATAATTGTGGAAACGTCACATCTTGTAGCAATAATTTAGAAATACCAGTTTTGTTTCATTGGATTAGATATTTTCTTGCTATTAAACTGGTTGGTAATAAAGCATTTGTGGCAACCTTTCTTTCTACTTGTTTATTGCTCGGAGATCTTATTTAGTTGAATGATTTAGTTTAAAAAAATACGAATCTTGACCGTGACGAAAATAAATTATGTAGATGCTCTTAGTACTTATGAAAAATTTTAAAATTCAGGTTCTGCTCTCTCTAAATATATCTTCGCTTTTGTTTTTTTATATTAAATATATAAAATAAAACTAGATAAATATCTAAGGTCGATATTTGAAGGATGGTCGACATTTAAAGTAAGGGTATATTAAAAAACAATAATTAAAATACCAACAAAAGTGGGTATGAACAATCCACTTGAGTTGTACAGTATATTTTTTCTACGACCCACTAACGAAAATCTAAAAATAATAAAAATTATTTTAGGTTATTAAGGTTAAATAATTAATTTAAAAATAATTTATGACTTTTACTAAATTATAAAATAAAATAAACAAGAAAACAAATTTATTTCATTTTTCTCCATCTGAGATTTGAACTCAAGGCATCCGTATGGAAGGCAAGAACCCTGACCACAGGACCATCTACGCGTTTATTTTTTTATTTTAATACTTGTAATTAATTTGACTTTGTATAGTTTTATTTAAATTTACAAATTATAGACGAAATAAAAATATAAATTCTATTATTTATCGATTCTACACAAGAATAACTCATTTTTATATATGTTTAATCTGAATAACTAAAAAATATACTAACAATTAGTTTGACAGTATTGTCATT
The DNA here is from genome assembly GCA_927349885.1 of Psylliodes chrysocephalus. Lineage (NCBI taxonomy): Eukaryota > Metazoa > Arthropoda > Insecta > Coleoptera > Chrysomelidae > Psylliodes > Psylliodes chrysocephalus. The sequence continues at coordinate 941,601 of OV651824.1, read as the reverse complement.
TATTTAAAATTTTAAAAATAATAGCAGTCGGTTGATCAAAATATGATCTGTGATTAATGGATTTAATTTTTTTTGAAGTGTGCTCATTACTTAGAATGGATATCAAATATATTCGTTCAGTTGAAGGCAATAGCATACTTTTTGGTTTTGTAATCTCTGCGTAGATAAGCTAATATCCATGTGAGTCTAGAAAAAATAATTATTTTTTTCTACGATCACTACCCAAAGTAGACTTTTGGGCTTCGAAATACAACCGCAAAGTTGACTTTTATATAAATAAAAAAATTCCTACGTTTAACGGTCAATCTTTTTATTTTCAAACGATTAGCACTACATATGTTTCGGAAATTGATTTTTCCATCTTCGGGTGCAGTCGAAAGTTAAAATTAAAAGAAAAACAAAGGGGACGATTACATCGGTTTAAAAAAATTTTAAAATAGCAAAACCCCATCTTTTTCTGTCATCGTGTGAAGGTGTATTCGAAATAATATTGATTTGGTTTAACACGATAACGACAAAGTATGGAAACAAAAAGATGAGTTTTTACAAAATTAAAAATTACCAGTGGCGTTACATTTAAGGATTGGAAGCTTACAATTATTTAATAATATTAAAATAAACGTTTGACAAATTTTTTATGTCTCTTTTATTATTTACACAGTTGTTATTTTTTTTTTTTTGAGAATTCTTACATTTTCAAAATCGAAAGAGTGCACATTTTCTAACGCATGTTTAGTTAGGGCAGTGGAATTTTCATTATTAGTGGCGGTATTATTTTTATGGTTTTTTATTCTTTTATGTAGATATTGTTTTGTTTGTCCAATGTAAGTGGAATTACAGTCTTTGCAGTCAATTTTATAGACAACGTTTGTTTGATTTATTTTACTAATTTTAGGATTAAAATAACGTTGTAGTTGTATTGTTAGGTTTACGCAAAGTTGACGTTTTCCGCAAACTGACATTAAGTGACATATTTGTTGATCGCCTAATTTAAGTTAGATATAATATAATAATATTTCTTTTTAATAAATGGTTTGCAAGTTATTTGCACGTAGTTTGATGTTTTGTTGTTTTATTATCCAACTTAACATTGACTTTCAATATCAACTCCGTTTTTCATGATTATTATAGATTTAGGCAACACATTAAACACTACCTACGACAAATTTTCAGTTTTCATATCTATTTCTTAAAATAATGTGATCGTAGAAAACATCTTGTGTGCATTTTGAGCGCAAAGTTTGTGGCCGCTTTCGACAGGCGTCGTGTGGTCAACTTTCTGTCTCAAGCGCGCAAAATATTACTTTTCGCTATCAATAAACAATCTCAGGGACCTACCACTATAGCTTCCAAATTTAAAAATCGTTTTCGGGAAATTTATTACTTCGAAATCGAACAAAGTACATATAACGTTAATTAAATAAGCGAGTATGTAGTACCTAGTTATTTTAAATCAAATTTTTGGAGACAAAAATTTAATGTCCGTATCACAGTTAAAAGGGCCAAAATATTGTTTTTGTCTAAATATATTTTACTTTAGTCTAAATTCTGCAAACTTTAATTATTTAAACTTTATGTATACGCAATATGACATAGGCGACCCCTCTACAACTAATCGTGATAAAGTAGAAGAGGAATAGAAGAAACTTTCTGTTTAATAGCGAAGCCAAACGCTCTCCTATGATTGTGTGGTTCGCTGAAAGAACGGTAGGTACATCAATTTAAAAAGGATTAGTAAAAATGTTTAGTAAGAAACTGGCCTCAAATGACAAGATTTAAATGAACACGCAAATAGCTTATTACAAAAAGCTGTACTTGATAGTAGATGCGAATACCATTTTATAATTTCTCAAAGGGCTTGGTTTACTTGGTTTGGTGAACATTGAAATATCTTCAATTTTTTTTTATTTGTGAAAACTTATTACTGGAACTAGTTAAAAACACAAAGAACTGCAGTATGTTAGCAGATGGACTATAAGTCTAATATTAAGGGTCTAAATAACCAACAAAATGATATATATTTTCCAGTTTATGGACATGTCTATTACAAATTCTAATATTACTAATTTTATTAACTTAGATTAATATCAGTAAAAATGTATTCTGGTACGCTAAATATATATTGGGTAACAATAATGTACTGTTTATGAAATAAGAATTATAAAATAACAAATTCAATCTCATATATTTTTTAAAAATTATGTCAGATTTGATAGTAACTCATTTTCTTTTCAACTATTATACAAACATTAAGAATAAAATTACTTAACTTCCTCCTTCAAGTTTAAGCTCAAAGAAAACCCAAAATTGAATTTCATTTGTTGCACTAGTGTCACACTCGCACTATATTCGAATTGTCATACTTGTCAAAAGTATATGCTTCACTCAAATATTCGAAGCTACACTGAACAAATCAAATGCGATTAGTGCAGAACACTTACACCTAGTGCAACAAATAAAATTCACTACAAGATTTTGTGTGGTAGCATCCAGCAGATGCAAGTTTTGTAATAACATTCTTTTTTAATTAATTGTTAACCCCTTTTATTTCTTTGATTAGTTTGATTACGACTTTATAAGCTTAAAGCGCTCAGCGGAATATCAAATAAAAGTTAAATTTTTTTACACACGTAGGTACTGATTTCACCCGTTACGTCAAAGTAAAAACCTAATAATTCAAATAAATATTTTAGGTTGCCAAAATCGTCGTATCTACTGTGCCGCATATACTTGTAGATAACTAAGGGGAAAAATATTGTGTTGAGTAAAATTGTTTTAAAAGTTGAATGACTTATGTACACCTTATTAGCTGGTAAACCATTTTAAGTTAAAGTACTAAATTTGGCAACCATAAAGATTTCACCTCGAAAGACACAAAATATTTGTCCTCTTACTATAACAAATAAATAACCTCTGTCTAAGCGCTGAAAGTCATCTTACACGAATAATTAGTATTAAAGCATTTCTGGAAACCTTCTCTTCCAACTGTTTACATCATTATAACTTTCTTCGTATTTGTCCGACGTTTTGGATAGGTTTAGTTTAAATATTCTTATCTAACGGGATGGTCCTTTTTTCAATACTTCAGAAAAGGTGCTAAGCCCGAAATAAGGTTTTCGTCAACAAAAATATAGTGCGATTTGTTACGACAAATTGCCTTAAAATCAATAATATCGAGGATTATTTTAGCTTACAAAAGTGCCTCGTCCAAAACAATGTTGTTACATCAATAGTTTTGTTGTTCTAAAAAAGGTTTTCTGTAAAATTTGTTTTTTGATAATTACAACCTTGTTCGAGCATGTATTCAATTATTGCTATATACAGGGTGAACGTAAGTTAATACTTATAGAAGTCGCTAAAGTAAATATATTTAAAAAAAACCTTTTACAAAAAACTCATAAATTAAAAAGATACAGCATTAGAAAATCTAAATCCGAGCCTGGACTTGTATATTAAAAGTTAAACTAATTAATGAGTTTGTGTATGTTTTTAAAGTGTTTCCGTTTTTCGTGTGAATCATGATTCAATGTGTAGCGTTTACTGTAATTGAGTCGCGTGTGATTTCGATAGTGTGTTTATTTGAACTAGTTAATTTATATTGTTTAATATGGTAAATTGAAAAGTGTATGTAAAAGAACATATTTTAAATATTATCAAGGAAGATCCAACAACAAATACGTGGGTGATTGTAGATCAGGTGGAATAAGTTAAAGAAAAGTGTGAACAACATTGCGAGAAAACCAATTGTATCTCTTTCACGTTCAATGTGTTCAAGCCCTACATCTGGAAGATTTCCCAACAGTTCAGTTTTGTGAATGGATCTTAAGTCTCATGAATGTGATCAACATGTTCCGACGAAAGTTTTACACATTATTTTAGTCCGGACCGTATTGGACACATTTTGGTATACCTAAATAATGTAAGTTTAATATTTTTGAAAAATTTATTTGAAAAAGATATTTAAAAAATTTATTTGAAAAAGTTATTTGTAAAAGTTATTTAAAAAAGTTTTTTGTTTTAATGATTTCTATACACAGTTAAAAAAGTATCAACTTAGGATTCACTGTATCCTTACACAAAATTTACTTATTATAATGCTGGATAGCTATTAATATTGAATTTGTAATAAGTTGTGCGAATTAAAAAACCAGACCTACTTTGAAATTTGAATTATGGTGGGAAAATGTTCTGACCGTTTTACGTAAGAAGGTGAAATTTATTTTATAGATCTCAAATACCGAACATTTCTCAAAAAGTACAATACAAGAAAAAAAACGTAATATACCTACACATTTCGTCGTAGATATTTTTTAGTAGGTAGGTCGTATTTAAATATTATCATATTTGTAGTTATGAAAATATACTAGTTACCGGACGTTGTTATTTTAAAAAGAACACTGCATATTATTGTTTTTTTGCATTTTGTAATCAATTTTGGATCATATTTTCGTAATACATTTTTACTAAGATCAAACCATCTTAGCAATTTTGCCAATACATAATGATTTTAGGATAATTATAAGTTGAAAGTTTAAATTAATAATAAAATTTAAAAGAAATTGTTTACATAAGTTCATGTAAATTTTGACAATAAGAAAATATAGGAAAAGTCCCTCCTTTTTAGTTAAACTTTAACTATAATTTGGACTTTCAAATTTTGTATTAATTTTAAATAATTCAATAAGGCCTTTTTGACATTTAATCATATGCGATAAATCGTTTAAAAAAGTATTAGTTTTTTTTACCAAATTATTTCTAACTTCTACTACCTTTGTAGTAATTTTTTAAATTTAAAATGTTAAATCTTCTATTAAAAATAATAATAATTTTAAAAATGTTTTGAACATACTATTTATAGGTCGAAAATATGAATTTGTCAAAACATAAAAATAAAAATTTAAAAATAAGTATCAATTTTGATAAACGTTCTTGAAATCAGCTGTACGTGTTTGAAAAATTTAAATGTAACAATCAGTGAGTAGCTAACCAAAAGATACCGAAGAAAAGATAAACGTCAAAACTATATTCACAATGAATGCCGTGACAATTATCAAAAGAATTCAAGTCTTTTTGAAAATAACTTTCTTATGAAATTCTTGAATATGTAAATAGTCTTCGTATCCATTTTATGCAACTCTTCATCACCTGATATATTTTAAAATTTAATTTCAACATTAAACAAAATGGAGGGTCTTAATATAGTTTATATAGTTTTATATTATTTTTAGTTTTTTTTTTTAAATACTTTGTATAGGCTTTATAAGTGATAGTTTTTGATGGTTTTAAAAATTATTATAAAAAGGCAATTCCACATTTATTTTTGTTTTCTGTTGATATTTAACTTGACTTATTTATTGTGAGAGATACATGCTTTAAGTCAATTTTTAAATATACGTAATTTCTCTTTACTCACGTAGCCAACATTTTTGTGACTTTAAAATAGGCAAGTTTTATTATTATTAATTAAAAAGTGAAAACACTTATAATATTACAAGGAATACAACAGGTAAAACATTAACCATAGCATATTGTATGTTTTTGTTGAAACGAAAATTATACAATAATTTATTGATAGATGTTAAATATTTTTTTGAATATTTTGTCTTAAAATGACCTTTATTATTGTGGCAGGTTGATAGTGAAGATTTTTAATTTTATAAAGTACCTATGTGTATAATGTTAACATTGTGATATATTAATGGCACACCTACTAGTGTATTGCTTTCGTAGTGACATAATAATGGCTTACATATGTGTAATTTTACCATATTGATAGATTAATGGCATACTTTGCAGTGCAATGCTTCGATGTTGATATATCAATGGCATACCTGTGTAATAATGATGTAATGTTGACATACTAATGGCTTACCTGTGTAATGATTATGAATACATATTTATGACACACTTATCAAGCAATTTTAATAAAGTTCTCGTCTAAATGTTTTACATTGACAATATTTGTAAAACTAGGTTTTCCTAATAATGACTGTAATTACAAATTTAAATATAACTTTTAATTCAAAATAACTTTACTTCTGTATTGTAAAAAATAAAGATACTTTACTGATGAATTAAATTTTTATTTATTAACAAACCTCGTTTACGGCTTAAAAAAATTGATATCTGATGGTTGCATTTGGAGCATGTAGAACTTTTTATCAAAAATAAACTTCTTTAAAAACCAACAAAAATTTTTTTTTATATGGTTCCAACTTAAGTAGACAGGATGTTTCAGAATAAAGTACCGTAAACTGGAGGACATAAATGTAGGTCTTAACTAATTATTAAGAAAAGCTAAATATAACTGTCCTGTGAACGTCCCAGTTTTCATTCTACTAGTGTTATAAAGTAAATTTCATAAGTACATATTTTTATAAATATCTTTCCTTATGGGTAAGGGTTTAACTTAAAAATATGTTTGTTAGTTAATAGTCATTACTACTTAACACATTCTATTTCGATAACTTACGATAACCTATTGACGTAGAATCAATGGTTAGGAAAATAATTTTAATACAAACTTTTTGAACACCCTATTTTTTATAAACGTTAGGATTAATAATTATTCCTTATGTAATTTTTCACAAAAAAGGGACTTTTGTTTAATCTCTGTAGAACTTTCCATTTGCGATATTTTACAGTTTTAGTCCTACTCGGACATAAAATATATGTACAATTTCTATTAAATAATGAGACCAAGATCTTATGGACTTAAAGATCTCATTAGTAAATTGCCCTTTTAATATTGTTTATGAAATTGGCCCTTAAGAAAAATTTGCATTTTTTGAAATTTTATAAATATATACAGCGTGTCCCCAAACTGGACGGTCATGTTTTAACAGCGTAATCTACATCCTAAAATCAGAGTAAAAGTCTACATAAACGTTTTGTTTCCGAGATACAGGGTGTTAAAAGTGAAGTCCTGATGACTGATGAATATTTTCTAAACTTTTAAAGATAACTAAGTGAAATTTAGTACAAATGCTAAACTTTTTAGGCTATTTAATGGACTAAACGCCAGTTTTTTATTATCTTTATAGGTGGGTAAATTAGGAGAGGGGCTCAGGGTTAAATTGTCCTAAGTTTTTTTTTTGTTGACTGTTTTTAACATTTTTGACTACAAAATTTGGAAAACAAATATTTTTCTATAATAAAGCTACTTTAGTTGTATCGCGCTAGGACGCACCATTTTCAAGAGAAAAGCATTTGAAAATTTCATGATAAGTTGATGTTATCTTATTCAAAAATGTAAACAATAATTAGTAGAAAGAAAAATTCCAACTCAAATGTGATCAAGAAGTAAAATAAAATAAATAAAACTAAAAGCCAATATCACTTTCTTAACACACTTTTCACATAAGTAAGCCTTTAATATGTCAACATGATATCATTACACAGGTATGCCATTAATATATCAACATGATTATCAGTACACAAATATGCCATTAATATATCAATATGCATAATATTAGACAGATATGCCATTAACATATCTCAACATGGTATAACTTACATTTATATGGTAGGTACCACCCATGAGGTACCCTCTTTTTAACAAAAAAGAATCATAAAAATCGGACAACGTAGTAGAAAATTATCGCTGAACATACATAAAAAAAATATTTGACGAATTTTAGAAGTTAGTTAAAAATAAAATGAATATGAAAAAAAAATGATTTAATTTAATTAGTCCCCAGCTCAGATTCAAACCCGGGCTTTTCGCGTGGAAGGCAGACGCTCTGTCCTCACCTGCACCGCCAGAGTTTTAGGATTTTAGTTTTAATACTCGCAGCTAAATTAGTTTTATATAGTTTTATTAATTTTTTTTTTCTTCAAAATGTGGACCAAATAAAAATAAAAACGTTATTATTTAATGATTCAACACAAATATAACTCATTTTAATGTATTTTAATCTCAATAACTTACAAATTTTACTGACAATTTGTTTGACAGAATTGTCACGTATTTAAAATTTTACAAATAATAGTAGTTCGGTGTCCAAAATATGAACTGTGGTCGGTGGATTTCATTGTTTTTATAGTGTTCTCACTTCCTAGAATAGATATGAAATATATTCGTTCTGTTGAACGCAAGAGCATGCTTTTCAGTTTTGTGGTCTGTGCGTAGATTAGCTAATATCCATGTGGCTGTAGAAAAATTTTTAATTGCAATTTGAAATTCGAATATATATTTTTTGCAAGATGAATTGAGAAGGGGGCAAAATACTTTTTCACCCTACATACATTCTTCTTATTCTCGAATAATAGATTGATTAGGTAGTCAGATACATATTAGACAAACATTAAAAGAAAGTATTTTTACTCATATATTAGTCTGATATAAGCAATATAAAAATGATATAAGATCAAATGTATACTTTTCTACCCTCCAAGAAAGGAACTTATTAGCCAAAATGTTTTTGCAACTAGTTCTACAAATAATATCCATGTAAAAAAAATGTATAATGCCCCACATGCCATAACAATAAGATACATACGAAGTATAGAGCATAAATATATGCGAAAAGTTTATGAGCGCATTTCCTGGACAATTTTAAGTTAAAAATTCGTTATTTATACACTTTTGTCAAAAACTCAGCAGTTAAAGAGTTATTAAATTTAACAGTAAATAATTTTGGCTGGCTATGTATTTTTTTTTACAATTTTCATAATTATTTTGGAATATTGTTAAAAAGGCATTGTTTATTCTTTGACACTGCTCTACTATTAGTAGAGTAGCGGGAGACATTTTATACAAATATTTTTATTAAATTTGTGATAGTTATACAAAAGTACGCTATTAATATGTCTCCGTGATGCGCCTAACCCTCGCAGGTATGCCATTAATATGTCAATACGATAGCATTACATACGTAGGTATACCACTAATATTGCAAAACAAATTGCATTCACATAAATATTATATATTACAGGGTGTTTCTAAATAAAGCACTGTAAACTAGGAAACTTTTAGTTATTAACTAAATATTAAAACATGCTAAATATAAGTTTCCTGTTAACGTACTAGTTGTTTCATTCGACAGGGTGATGAACTAAATTTTATAAATACATAATTTTTTAAATATTTTCCTTTACGGTAAATATTTTAACTTAAAAATATGTACTTGAGAAGAGTATTATGCATTTGGTTCCGTTCTTCCGCTGTCACGTTTTTTTCCGCACGATAAGTCAAAAACGAAAAACAATTTGAAAATTTTAGAAAATTAAGCTTCATAAAGGGAGGAAGTCTATGGTTGAAATATTAACAAAAATCGTAATAAAAAAACAAAACCTGATATCTACTTTAAATTTTTAGCAAAAATCAACCTTTTTGACAAGAAAAAGCCCTTTGATATTTTAAAAAACTAATTATAATTGTGGGGGTTAAGGGGTGATTTAAGTAAAAAAAAAATCAAAACCAGAAAGCGATATTAACTTGAAATGTTTACTAAATATCAAGATCTATGAGAAGATGAAGCCTATTGATTCTGAAAAATCTGAATTAAAATGGGGCATTGAGGAGAGTTAAAATAATATAAAAACTCCTAACTAAAAAAAAAACAAAAAAAGATAAGGGGAAAAGCCTTTTCAGGATTAGAATTAAAAAATATAAAGCGATATCAACATTAAATTTTTAGTAAAAATTAGCTTTACAAGGGATGAAGCATACTGATTCTAAAAAAAAAAATCTGAAAAAAGGTGGGAGGATAAGGGGTTGACCCATATAGCACAAGACGTCTAAAAGACGTCTTTTTGTGTCTTGGTTTGGTCTTAATGTCCTAGGACGTTATTAAGACGTCTGATTAAAGTCTGGTTAAAGCCATAATTTAGACACATTAATGTGAGAATTCTTCTTTAGATGTCTGTTAAACTGTGAAGAGTATAATATGGAATGCCAAGCATTATATATATTTATTCTATTTAATTAATACACTTTTTTCCGATGAATTAGGATAGCCCATTGGCGTAGAAACAATTTTAATCCAAACTTTTTGAATAACATGTATTTCATAAAAGTTAAGATTAGTAATTATTACTCGCGCACTTTATCACAAAAAAAATGGACTATTGTTTATCTCTGTCAAACATTCCATTTTCCAGATTTTTCAGCTTTAGTCCTATTCAAACATGACATTTATGTATACAGGATGTCCCGAAATTAGACGGTCATATTTTAACATCGTAATCTACAACCTAAAATAGAAGTCAAAGTTCATATAAACATAGTTCCGAAAACGTTTCATTTTCGAGATACAGGGTGTTACAAGTGAAGTGCTGAAGCACATTTAAATTATATGCTGCACGTCGCGCGGCATCTTTTTATCTTAAGCGGCAAAGTAGCACTTTCCGCTCTTATTACACAAATAGCTATTTCGTAATCTAGGGGAACCTAAAAAGTCAAAATATGAAATAATCTTGGAAGATGACTTTTTCACGATTGCAATACTTCTCTTTTATACAGGGAAATAAAAAACCTAATAACTGAAATAAATACTTCAGGTGGCCAAAATCACACAGCATATCGTTGACTAAGGGGACAAATGTTTTAGTCTAAACATACCGTTTTGAGTAAAATCGATTTGAAAGTTGGATGTGGTTATGATGAGCTGTGTAGTTTGTATTATTATTACCATATTAGCTGGTAAACAGTTTCAAGTGAACGTACTAAATTTGGCAACTATGAAGATTTTACCTCGAAAGAAACAAAATATTTGTCCTCTTAGTATAAGAAATAAAGAACCTGTAACTAGGCGCTGAAAGTCATCTTACACGAATAATTAGTATTAAAGCATTTCTGGAAACCTTCCTTCCCAACTGTTTACGTCCTGCTAACTTTCTTCGTATTTGTCCGACTTTTTAGGTGGATGTAGATTTTTTTACAAAACCAATAGACTTCGTCCCCTTATGGACCTTAATTTTTCTAAAATTTTCTAATTGATGTCGTTTTTCGTTTTTGACTTATCGTGCGGAAAAAAACATGACATCACAGACGGACAGAACCAAATGCGTAATACTCTTCAGAGACTACTGTATGAAGAATATATTATTGATAATTAACTAACAAGTACATATTTTCAAGTTAAAATATTTACCGTACAGGAAAATATTTAGAAAATTATTTATTTATAAAATTTACTTTATCACCCTGTCGAATGAAAAAACTGGGACGTTAACAAGCATTTAGCATAAATATTTAGTTAATAACTAAAAATTCCTTAGTTTACGGAGCTTTATTTTAGAAAACCCTGTAATATTTCATATTTATGTGAATGCAATTTGTTTTTGCAATATTAATGGTATACTTACTTATATAATGCTATCATATTGAAATATTAATGGCATACCTACGAGTATTATTCCCATCATGGTGACGAATTAATAGCGTACCTGCTAATGTTATACTACCCTGTGAACATATAATTGGCATACTTGTGTAATAATACCATGTTGAAATATTAATGGTATACCTGTGTAATACTACCGTGTTGATATCATAATGGCATGCCTAACGAATTATAGGGTTTCGCGTAACTTGATGCACGTAACTTAAAATTTTGAATTACCACCATTTCAACATGGCGACTGCGCTTGCGCTCATTACATGATGAAAAGGCCTATTTGATCTTACAGTTTTTATATATCGCTTTTATCAGACTAATATATAATTAAAAATACTTTCTTTAAATATTTGTCCCATGTGTATCTGACCACCTAATTTATTTATTATTCGAGAATAAGAAGAATGTATGTGGGATGAAAAAGTATTTTTTCTACACCCACATGGATATTAGGTTATCTACGTACAGATTACGAAACGAAAAAGTATGCTATTGCCTTCAACTGAACGAATATATTTCATATCCATTCTAGGTAGTGAGAACACTGCAAAAAAATGAAATCCACCAATCACCGTTCATATTTTGATCAACCGACTGCTATTATTTTTAAAATTTTAAATAAGTGACAATTCTGTCAAACTAATTGTCAGTATATTTTTTAGTTATTGAGAATAAACATACATTAAAATGGGTTATTTTTGTGTAGAATCGATAAATAATAACATTTCTGTTTTTATTTCGTTTATAATTATAAATAATTTGTTAATTTAAATAAAACTATATGAAGTCAATTTAATTACGAGTATTAAAGCAACAAAAATAAAAGAATAGGTGGTCGTGCGGCAGAGTTCTTGTCTTCCACACGGAAGACTCGAGTTCGATTCTGGGATGGGGAAAATTGAAATGAACTTTTCTTTTTTTTTGTTCGTTTATTTTATTTTAACATTTATTAAATGTCATAAATTATTTTAAAATTACTTATTTTGTCTTAATAACCTAAAATATTTTTTATTTGTAAATTTTCGTTAGTGGGTCGTAGAAAAAATATTCTCTACAACCCGAGTGGATTGTCCACATTGCACTAAGATGATTGAGCACTTCGCCTACGGTGTCGTGCTCAAATTTTGTCTTCGTGCGATATGACCATCATATCCACTTTTGTTGCACAAACTACTATTACAGGATGAACTCAAATCACACCCTTTTCAAAACATCTTGCAACAAATATATATTGGAATTTAAAATTGCAATTAAAAATTTTTCTACACCCACATGGATATTAGCTAATCTACGCACAGACTACAAAATTAAAAAGTATGCTATTGCGTTCAACTGGACGAATATATTTCATATTCATTCTAGATAGTGAGAACACTGCAAACACAATAAAATCCACCAACCGCAGTTCCTATTTTGGACACCGAACTACTATTATTTTTAAAATTTTAAATGCTTGACAATTCTGACAAACTGTCAGTTTTTTTATTGTTCTTGAGATTAAATATACATTAAAATAAGATATATTTTTGTAGAATCGATAAATAATAGCGTTTTTATTTTTATTTGGTCCACATTTAAAAATAAAACTGTACAAAACCAACTTAACTACGTGTATTAAAACTAAAATCCTTAAACGCGAAAATCCTGGGTTCGAATCTGTGCTAGGGACTAATTAAATTAAATCTTTTTTTATATTTATTTTATTTTTAACCGACTTCAAACAGGAAGGAAGGTTCTCAATTCGTCGGAATATGTTTTATGTATGTTCAGCGATAATTCTTTACTGCGTTGTCCAATTTCTATGATTATTTTTTTGGTAAAAAGAAGGTAACTTAGGGGTACTTCCATATAAATTTGAAAAAGATCTAATAATAAAGTCTCTGAGAAAATCATGAAACACTTCCTTTTTAAGAATTTTCAGCGATAATTCTTTACAACGTTGTCCGATTTATATGACTCTTTTATTGTTAGAAAGGGGGTACGTCAGGGATAGTTCCATATGCAATTGGCCAGGATCTTATGATCTATGAGAAAATCAAAAATCGCAATTTGTACGGGCATCTGCACTATTTTGAAGTCGGTTTTTTAAAATTACTTTTTTAACTTGTAAAATTAATAACCTATTTTTTGAATTTGCAGATTTTCGTTGGTCAGTCGAAGAAAAAATATACTCTACAACTCGAGTGGATTGTCCATATCTACTCTTGTTGCACAAACTATTGTTTTTGTCAATATGATACAATTTTACTATAATACATCAGCAAAGTACAGTCATCTTTTCTTCCAACTAGTGGCGTAGCCAAAAGGGGGGGGGTTTGGGGTTCAGAATCCCTCAATATGGAGGGCCTTCGCTATCTTATTGTAAAAATAATAAGAAGAAAGTACTATTAAAAGTAATTGCGGTCACATTTTGATAGGCAACCAGGCAAAGTCGTATTTTTTATCAATAATTAACTGGACTAAGGAAGCCGTAGCATAGTATTTTTCTCTTTACCGACAAAAAAAAACAAAATAAATTCAGAAAAAATGCTCTTAATACCGTTGATTTTCAGATAAATATTAGTAATTTTATCCCGGTAATAATTTTGTATTAGCCACAAAACGTATGTGTAATATCATTAAATGTCATTATTTTATTATAAAACTAATACTCCGAGTTCTATGTCGAAAAAATATATTATGTGATCCTTCTATGTGACAAAATTCACCGAGTACGAATTTAATTAAATCTTAAGATGCAAGCGACGTTGTCGCTATTTCGCAGGTTATAATATACTATCCCAAAGCAGGAGGTATAATCGCATTGTGGTTATCGAGTTTAGAGCGACACTAGCGCCAGTCATCTATACTCGAACTAAAACACCGTTCGGTACTAGAAACGAAAATGAAACTTTTTTTATGATACTATTTGAACTATTTTTAGCATGGGTACAGAAGGTCAGTTGTCATATGTCTGTCAACCGTCAGTCAAAAACAGTAGGAGAAAGAAGAAATTGTCAATGGCCTATGTCACCTAAGCCCTAACAGTTCAACATCTCTGATACTGCCAAACTGATGGTTAAGAGTCATATGATGAAATAAATTATTTAAATATTATATTTTATATTTTAAATGTCAGAAATCATTGCAAGAAGGTATTACGGATAAAATTATGATTTGTTTTTCAAGATGTCACTAATCCTATAAGCGACGTCACCCTCTGAGTGAACCATCCCAACGAACTAAGCTAAAAGGTTGTCATCCCCCTTGCCCGGGTTGGACGGAACACTCACCTGACGATATCGCGAACAGGGCCAGTGCATTTAGTTTTAATGCAAATTTGTAAATTGGAGAAAAAACCCACTATGCAATAACAATTGACATTTTGAACAATGTTAAGTATTGGGGAAAATACTCAAAAAGTACTGAGAAAAACGAATGAAATTTTAATTTGATAAAAAACATGTCACAGGCCTGTTGGTGGTGTCACCAGCTAAGCAGGAACCAAAACCTCGAAAGGAGTTAAAGTCCCTCCTCAACTATTCTGTCACCACCCACAGGACCAGTGCATTTAGAGATGACTAAAAAATGAAATTTTAACAATGGGGCCTATACATCAGAAATTCCTGACATGTATCCACTAACAACACCGTGTTTGTCAACATGTAACAGATATGAGAATATTTCACTAAGGTGTTTGATATCTGTTCTTTTATTAATGCAGTTTTCACTTTGATAGATATGTGCCATTTCTAGAAACTGTCTTTTAGAAATATTAGTTTCTCTTTCTAGCACAGAAACACTATCATAATTCATTATATGGTCATTTTTGTTGACATGTTCTGCCAAAGCACATCTTTCAGGGTGTAATCTACAGTCACTACGGTGGGAGGTTATGCGATCTTTTAGGCATCTAGCCGTTTGTCCAATGTATATCTTTTGACATGTGCCACACGGGATACTGTAAACTACACCACTCAAAGATGTTTTTGGAACTTTATCTTTTAATTTTGAAAACACTATGTTGTTAGTGAGGACAAGTTTTTCAGCGATTTTTATGTTTTCAAGTGGTTTTAATAATTTTGTGAGTGTAGGTGTAATTTCCTTAATAAATTACCCTTTATTTTGGTTGTAAATGGATAGTCTTTTATGGAATTCATTTATTGCAACACTAGGTACTTCTCTCTTTGCTCTTCTAATCATAAACATTATCATTCATTATAGTGTTAGAACTAAGAATTATTATATGATTCTGAGGAAACCAAATAACATTCTATAGGTATACTCTAACTATCGTAACACTGACCGTGTAAGGTGCATTTACTCACCAACAAATGATTTGCAAACACTGTGCATTTAAACCTTCAAAGAATTGATATTTGCGTCAAATAAACCTTGAGTAGTAAGTTTGACTCTGTCCAAAATTATTTTTCTACATGTATATTAGCTAATCTATGCACAGACTACAAAACGAAAAAGTATGCTATTGCGTTCAACTAAACGAATATATTTCATATTCAAAAAAATGAAATCCACAAATTATAGTTCATGTTTTGGTCACCCAACTACTTATTTAATTTTTTTTAAAGAAGTGACAATCCTGTCAAACTAATTGTCAGTCTATTTTTTAGTTAACGATGTTAAATATACATTTAAATGAGTTATTCTTGTGTAGACTCGATAAATACTAGCATTTTTGTTTTTATGTGGTCCACATTTAAAAAAAAAAAAAAATTAAATATTAATCAAACTACACGATACTAATTTAATTACGAGTATTAAACCAAAAATCTTAAAAATCTGCCTTCCACGAGAAAAGCCCCGGATCGAATCTAGGCCGGGGACTAATTAAATTAATTTTTTTTTGTTTATTTTATAAATTAGTAAAATTCGTAAATTATTTTAATATTAGTTATTTTGTCTAAATAACCTAAAATAATTTATTTTAATTTGTAGATTTTCATCCGTGGGTCGTAGAAAAAATATACTGTACAACTCGAGTGGATTATCCATATCCACTTTTGTTGCACAAACTACTATTTATTTGTTTTCTTGGTTTAATGTTTACATTAGTAAATAGGAACTAAATTAATTTACTTCTTGAGTTTTCTTGTAAAAATCGATATTACTTTCTCCAAGTACAAATTTAGTACCTACCTAAAATAGGTACTAATTATATAATTTCGCATAATATTGTAATTTAAATTTCACATTACTATCAAGTTTCAAAATTCTCTACTTCAGTACGGTCAGATAAAAATATAATATATAAATAAAAACTGTTAAATTATTACTTCTACAAATCTTTATGAATAAAAATAAATCTAAATAAAACCGATATTGTTGAGATAAAAGCACAAGTTACCGATTCTTTATAATACCCAGAATATCATCGAGTTCCCAGACCCCAGTCAGTCGAAGCAGTCGTTTATTTAGGTATAAACACTATAAACCCTTTGTGCGATGAATGACACTTGCCAGACACACGGGGTACCACTTGATTTGCATCCACGGCCACAATTTTTCGTGAAGTGACTGTTTTAGCTCAAAACATCTGTTAACAAGGATATTACTAGCCACATTTTACCTCTAATCCGAAAGATGTGCTATTATTCGTAATATTTATATTATATAAATAATGTTTTTATTTATATTTGACAGATTTAAAACAAATTTAAAACTTAATTTCTCAAAACTTACTTAAAGTGGCATGTAACCAACCTTATTACGCCAAGGTCTTCAATTATTTCAATAATAAATATATTTTTTAATCCGGGCCCGACTTTTCCATCGAATCTAACAGAGATAGCACCATTCCGTCTTGCTTGGTTTTCGACCGCCACATCAAAGACGCCGACACGGAGTTGTGGAGCTGTATTGTATAAGCTGTGGTTAAGTAGATCCTTCTGGCGATTTTTTTTTGTTAAAGACTATAATCAGAGGTAACTCACTTCACCCGGTTCATCTCACCTTACTTCTCCCTCCCCCCCTCTTATTTTATATGCAATATGTTAACTATTTAAACCTCTCTCCAGAGAACGGTATATAACCAATGCTATTGATACAGCTGAATAGACATAATTAAGCATAATTACTATCCCACTACCGGTAGAGGTGTAAATATTATGCGTCCAGTTGCGGCAGGCGAGATCTCTGTAACGTGTGGAGGGTGTGTTACCCCCACGGCACTTAGGCCTCATTAGGCCCATTGTGCAGGCGAGATGAGAACTACTCGTTTTATAATTACTTTGTACCTAGCCGTTAAATATTTTTCATTGGTTGTATCCATCTTTTTAGCATAGACAATTAAAGACTTTCTGTAAGTTTCAAAATAAAATAATGTTTTATAGAAGATTTTTTTTTTGCAAATTCAATGCGTATAAATTTAGCTGCAAAATATTAACCAAATAAAAAGGTGAATTTGGAACCCAATACCTGCAGAATTTATTGCAACTTCACTAGAAAATATTACAAGCAAATGTTATTTTGAAAGACTCATAAAATTTAAATGAAAGAAGTTATGAGTCATAAAAGCCGATCAGTTCAAGACGAAAAAGAGACTTACTTTCATTAACGAACTCGTTTAAACAATGTAAGATATTCCATTTCAACAAAATAATCATGTCTTATTAAAGATCTTCTTAGTAAACCCAACTCAATATCAAATCTATATAAATATATATTTTTTTAAATTTCGCCTTCATCTTCATCTGAATTTATTTTGCAAATCACAACACAGATAAAATATCTTTTGTAACCTAACCATTCTTGAGAGATTACTTTAAACTGTCGTTTAAGTTAACTAAACATAGTTCACATGTCGGTCGAAACAAAATTATATTTAAATCAGAAATTATTACTTCAAACTTCGTTTAACACAACGGTGCAATCGGCCTTATTTTAAGAACTTTCATAAGTATTGTCCATTATCAAGGTCATACAGACCTCTAGAAGTTAGGCTCCTGCTTTGAGAATGAACAATCACAGATTTTCAAAAACTTTGTGAATACACAGGGATTCACTGTTAATACCAAAGAAACTGCTAAATTTTTAAATTGAATTCCCAAGTTTAAGTCTAACATATCTGTGACCTTCGTGATTTTGTAACAAATGAGTAAGCTCTCCTTAAGGTCAATTGGCTCCATAAAACAATTTTTAACATTAATTTGATAGCCACTGGCTATTCTCCATCTTAAAATGGTTAACTATGAGGAATTTGTTTGAAATTTTAAGGTTAAGTAATAATAGTCTTTTATCCATATGATTCAGATAAAGATAAAATGTTAGAAATAATTATTTTCTACAAATTTTATATATCCTGAGAGATTAATAGTTAGTAATTAATTTAATTCAGAATTAAAGCATTTTCAGATATAAACCAAATTCTTGGTAAAGGAGGCGTTTGTGTTTAGGTTAAAATGGTAGTTTATAACCTTTTAATCATGATATAATTACTTGATCCTGGTAAATTTGTTGCCTTGTGTAATAAAATTAGTTAATTTTAACTTCTGTTAATTTATTTAGTCCTAACCACAGTAGTCTAATCAACAAGTTCAAAAGCGTGTTTTTGGGACATACTATTACGAAAATTATGTTCAATAGCTCATTCGATTCGGAATAATGTCTAGATAAATGTGTAAAGAATAATTTTACAGTGCATAAAAAATTGCAAAAGTTATAAACAATTAAACACATCAAAAACATGGTGTTTGATTTTTCGCCTATAGTTTGTAAACTATAAATATTTTTGGATAGATGTCACATAAGCAGGTGTACTAAAGATGAATTTTGCAGGACCAAGCATCAGATAGGTATAACACTTGATATTCTGAAAACTATGCATACTACGCTAAATAAGAACGAATGGAAGTGTCAGAAGGAGGCTAAAGGCAAAAGATAGACGGAACAGAGCCGAATAGATAGATAAGTAATATTTTAGCCAGGAGAGTCGATGAGTGTTATAAATATAGTTAATTTATGAATGTATTTTTAATGTATAATTTCAGTTTATTTTCATTTTTGGTATAAAACTATGGCTGACATAATAAAACTCTTAAAAGTATATATATTTTCAATCTTTATTACTATACCATATTTAGTTTTCATTTATTCTCTCTGACCTAGGTAAAAGGTTAGAAAACCCTGGTCATAACTGTTTACAATGTTGGTGTTCCTAATGATACAAAACATTACAGAGGAATGATACTTAGCCGATGAAATCTCATCGAGTTCACGCATGACGTATTGTGGTATGGAATATGGCTATCTCTGATGCATCTGCAGATTTAAATTTATTTTTGCGTAGTGTTTTCTATCAACTGATACCCCAAATTTATACAAGCCACGTCTTTGCACCACAATGTGACATACCATCAAATCTGATTAATCTCGTACTTTTTTTTTTAAGTATCAAGGATATTCTTGGTGTAGCTGATCATCATGTTTCGAGTCATTGAACCTAAAAAATAACAAATATCAATAAATAGAATTAGGAATTTTTTCCAAAAATATTTTTCTATGGGAATTATATAGGATTTCTCGTTAATGTACTGACAAACTTTTAAAGGTGGTAGGTGCATCAAAATAAACATTTTTTTGCTTAATAAAATAAAAATAATTTTATTGCCCAACAAATTAATCCATTTACAGAACAAAATACATGAAACAAATGGTAAACATAATATTTCGACAGAAAATAATTTTAGCAACAGCAAGAAAAAAAGAGAAAAAAAAAAGAATCCTAAATACATTAGCTACAAATTAGTACAACTAATGGTCGAAATAAATATCCCAATCAAAACAAAATTGATTAAAATTTGAGCACATTAGCGTTATAGGTGAATTTCTTCCCAAGTTCGTTCAAATACTTGCTGTATAAAATGTTTTATGATATCTAATGGCTGTTTGGGGAAAATTAAAATTTATTTAATTTATCAAAAATAGTACATCAATAGTGTTGTGTAATATTTTATAAAAAAATGTAACACTGGAAACTACCCTTCTATTTTCGAAAGAAGCAGAGATTCTTCAATACCTCGAATGGGATACAGCTCATCTATTTTAAAAGAAAGGTACTTGAGAGATCGCCGCTGAACATTTTCCAATGATCTTTTACGAATATTGTAAATAAAGTTCCAGATTAAAGATGCATATTCTAGCCTGGAACGAACTAAAGAAAAGTAAAGGATCTCCAAGCTTTAAGAGTTTGTAAAAGAACGAGTATTACGAATTAAGAACCCTAAGGTTTTCAACGCAGAAGCAACGGTATTTTCAATATAATAAGAAAAAGTAACTTTTTGGTTGAATAATATACCTTAATCTTCAATTTGTGCACAAGTCCGATAAAGGTAGACTGTTAAATAAATAATCAAACTCCACCTTGTTAATACTTCTAGTATAGGAACATACTTTACATTTAGACACATTCATAAACAGCTTGTTTTCATTACACCAATTTTCAACGATTCCCAAGTTGGGTCTGTAAAAAGTAACAGTCTTGAATTGATGAGATTGAGGTAAATATTTTTAAGTCAGCAGCGAACAGCAGGTTAAATTCCAAGTCATTTATAAATATACTTAATAATAGTGGCCCCAGATTGGAGCTCTGTGGAACTCCAGATGTTGCTGTGAGGGGTGAAGATGAAAATCCGTTGAAAAAGACAATTAAAACGATGATTTAGGTAAGATGAAAATAATCTCAACAGCGACTGATCAAACCCTAAGCTTTTCAACTTCCTTACAAGAATATTATGATTTTTAATTATTACAAAATACATTATGGGCAGGTTGTACAAAAAATATTCTAAACATATTTTAACTAACAAGAGTTTTATTTTCAACTAGTTATATTTAAAAACAAATGTCATTTTTAAAACTATGTTTAACAATAACCGATGAGTATACAACAAGGTTCACAGTTTAAACTAAGTGTACATTTTAACTGCCTATTGTACAACCCGCCATATGTACAATTAAAAATTTATTGTATTTCTTTAAAATGCACTTGATTCTGTTGATCAAAACCATTCGATAAAAAAATTAAAAAGTATTGGTATAAAGGTGGTTTTTATATCTATGCTATAAAGCATGCATTGGGGCAGCATGTAGATTATCTAAATATCAGGTCAGAGAGATTAAAATTAAATAACATATGTAGTGGGATTCTCATCTTGCAGTACGTCTCCTATCGAGACTCCTATCTTTGTTCGACAGACAGCGATTTTGATGTAATGTCTCTCTCTATTCTGTATGTAATGTGTCGAGTTCGCACAAAAGAATCGCTGTCCTGATCAGAAGAAATTAACCACATCAAAGGAAGAAAATTAGGTCACCTGTTATTTTTAATTTATATTAATGTTTGTTGATGTGGCAATAATCAATATGACATTTACCTGTTTGCCTATGATGTCCTTATCTATGTTTCTTGTAAGTTGTAAGGATTCAGATAACTTAGTAAGAGTTAATTGTCAATGAAACTCTGCAAGATGTTTATAAATTATGTTGCAATCATTTGTTAAAAATCAACACAAATACCTAAAACAAAATATAAGCTGATAAGTAATAACTATATGCAGTTTGTGGACAAACGATATAGGAAATTGGAAGAAAATCTATACAGTTAGTAGAAAAATTCAAATATTTATGGGTAATTATTCGGAAACAGATGAAATTCACAGACCATATGCAAATACTGTTATCAAAACAATTGCAGTTAAATTACATTTCCCATTTAGAATGTTATTAAAATAATTGTTAAAAATAAAATAAAAACCAAAAACATACCTGGATCTACAATAATATATATAAATAATATAAGTACATTGCATCTTTTAAATTATTAAAGTCCATTAAATTGAAATGACACGTCAAACCATAAACGTCAAACTTTCAAAACAAACATGCTTGTGTTGTGTTTCAAACAGAAAAATAGCATTTATAGAATAATTTATTTACTTGCAACCTTTCCCCGCACACCACCTCGCCCCTCACCCAGAAACATGGTCAAATTGGGCTAAGCCATTTTACATTCGTCTGCATAGGGAGCGATGTTGCAATTTTTCAATTAAGTGTCTATTCCGTCTGTTCAGATGGCAGCATCTTATGGACCCTACATTTTTAAATCTTATCACAAGAATCCTGAAATAATTAGGCAAAAATAAAAGAATATGTTTTGCGTTTTAACTTTTAAATATTATAAAAAATGATGGAAAGTCCATAACTTTTAAATATTTGTTAAATATCACTTATTAAAATATTATGCATTAAAAGTAGAACAAACCATAGACTTTCCATTATTCTTTACAGTTTTTTGAACCCATTTATGAAAACAGTTTTTGAAAATATTATTGTTCAGAGCTGTATTTCTTGTGATAAAAAAGTTGCCGTCACTTGTCATTAACAACGCGTTGAACTTGGCCTTAACTGACCGTTGATTCACATACTGGATTGAGTTTATGATTTTTACTCTGAGTGACAGAGCGCGTTCGAGATGTTACTACATTCCATCTCTAACTTGACAGGACTCTGTTCATGCCCTGCCCACTCCGTAGGGCGTCAACTCGAACTTGCCCTAAGGAAACACAAAACCTTTGTCACTACAAATAGAATTCAAAAAATTTGGTGCGTACATTATTGGAATCTGGTACATAATAAAAAACCCTATTGTGGCATCACTGCCGTGATTGACATGACATCATGACAGCTCTTCCTTAGGTAAATGTTTTAAATAAAACAAATAATTAGATAGTTTATCTTCTTTTAAGTATATATAAAATTATGTAAAATATAAACCAGTAACTAGCCCGTTTTAAAGTGAATAATATACAGAAAGGGTCTACCTAGATCCCCAGGCATTAAATTATGCATATGAACAGTTATATGTACAAACATATTATACTAGTAACTAGCCTGTTTCACAGTGCATACTGTGTATTGTTTAATACTTAACAGTTGAATACATATATTTATATCTAAAACAGAAGGAACTTTATATTTTATAAAAGGTTTACCTTTGTAAATATTTCAGAATCATTTATTTATTTTATGCCGACCACCTTGTACATAACATCCTTTGTTTTGCTCTTGATGCTATAAAAACCCATGTTTCATCGTCGGTCATAACAAACAGGAAAGGATCCACATGAATCCACCAGGCATTGTCATACATATGACTTAGTTATAAACCATTAACCAGCCTGTTTTACAATAAATACGGGAAAAACCTGTATAGGTTCAAAGGCCATAAATCATATACATGATTCAGATATAAACCAGTAACTAGCCTGTATCACAGTGTATACTGTGTATTTTTTAATGCTGATCGATGGAGTATGAATTCATACCTAAAACAAACAAAAAAAATTGCAATTTATAAAAAGCGTTTACCATTTGTGCCGCCATTTTGTTCAACATCCATGTGATGTGATATTTGGTGTCGTTTTTTGTTCAACCAGCTTCTTTTTATAATTTTGTTTTTAAGTTTGTAATCCTCGGAGAATGTAGACTTCCCCGTTGTAAAAATGTTCTTCTTTGATTTACCCATTTATGTATTTTTGATAATTAATAATGATAAGCAAATTATTTACGTGTAACCACAAGTACGAAAAAGGAAGAATGACGAAAGAGTGTATCTGACTGCCACGGGACAGGAGCAGAGGTGGGAAGGACAACCAGTTATTTTGGAACCAGTTATTTTGGAGCTTTCTAAATACTTTTGAGGGAATTTAGACTTTAAAATACGTGGCCACAGAGTGGGAAAAGGAGGGTACTACCTATGATCATTGAGAACAAGGCGTGGAATATAATTGTATCTTTTTGCTGTTTTTATAGCTTTGACATCGAAATGTCTACTATCAAAGTGATGACATAATTATCACACCATCTAGCTAAACTAATAAAAGTGTGGTGGATTTTAAGGTAACGTTTACCACTCCTAGGAGGTTGAGCCACGAGTGTTAAAAGTATTCATTGTACGTGTCCACCTTGCGATTATTTTCTGGAAGGAAGATATTCAGGGTGGGAAGTTTTCGGTGTGTCACCCTATATCAGTTAAATTGGTATTGATAGATTTTTTGAGTAAAATTTTTTTTTGCGTTTTTTTTTTTTTAATTCATATAAAGAAAACTTTTATTTCAGCCTTTTTTAACTGTCTTTGAAAAATAATAGTACTTAGTTATAATATAGTATAAAAGAAAATATTTGGCTGTTTTCAAGTAAACACAATTTTAATTAGTTATTTAGAATAAATGTCTAGTTTTTTGTAGTTTTATTAAACAATGATATTCACTAGAAAACAAATATATCTTATATAACATTTTTAATGACCCAAAAAAAATAAATAAAACTGTAGTGTTGCGTATACGCATATACAACCATCACGTGGTTTAACCTAATGCTTAACAAACCTGAAAATTCAACGTCTTTATACTACTATCGCATTTCGGTCTTTTATTCCAAATAAAATCATTTCTCGTTTTTTACGCAACGAGTTTACCCTTGTGGACCTCAGTCTCAATAAGGTGCCAACCACCAATTTAGCCTCTCGAATTTCAATAGTTTTTGGGCTAAAATTAGGATTATAATTTCATATACAGTGAGCATCATAAGTCCCCCTAACTAACTCGTTACTGGGGTCTTGTTAGGAAAATCTCCGAGACAGGTAGATTTTTGATTTCTACAATGTACATTTTTGCATAATTAGTTTACCCTTTCGAAAAATTTAAATGGCATGGGGTGGTGAGTGATAGCTCATTTGAAAGGGGGTTTTATTCTCTATTCAACCGTGCAAAACAATTTGAAATTTGCTGGATTACGTGTTGATTTATTATTGTTTAAAAATAACAAAACCTCACAAAATAGGAAAGCAACTAGACTAACAGTGACCTTCTAATAGCAAAAAGTCTTACTTCACGTCTGAACCAAAACCGAAATCATGCAGGTCCGATTTTTAATTCTAAGGTTGAGTGCACTACGTTAATTTCTGTTATTCTGAAACAACAATTAGTCGAGAATTAATGAAGCAAATTTCAAATTTTTTTACACGGTTGAATAGAGAATAAAACCCTCTTTCAAATGAGCTATCACTCACCACCCCATGTCATTTAAATTTTTCGAAAGGGTTGCTCCCCTCCAGTAAGGGATGAAATTAAGGGTAAACTATTCATACAAAAATGTACATTGTAGAAATCAAAAATCGACATGTCTCGGCGATTTTCCTAACAAGACTCCAGTAACGATAGGGGGGGTAAGACTTATGGTGCTCACTGTATATAAACTGGTTTTTTTTACTTACTTTTATTTACTTAAGATAATATTAGTTGAGTTTTTCTGGCAAATCGTAGGAGTCTTAAAAATACTGTTTGTCCGAGTTTCATGCATTATTTTTTGTTCGAAGGTGCGTAGATATTATTATAAAACAAAATTAAAAAAATAAAATCTAAAATGATGTTATATCCGATTTCTTTTATAACTAAAATGGCTGTGATATATACGAATAAATTATATTCTTGATAATAATTAGGCATTCGAACGACCTGTCCAAATGGCTGCTCATTGGCTTTGACAGGATCAGTGATATATACAGGAGTGTGTTTAGAAACCACGCACGGCGCGTCTGGACCCTATTCTAATGTATGTGGTCAGACGCGCGGGTACCAGGTTTCTAAACGCACTCCAGTGTCAGCCACTGAACATTTTCCAATACGCTATGCACAAGTGCCTAAAAATGACGTTTTTTTTGACACCTTTGAATAAAACAACACGATATAATCAGATTAAAAACAAAAATCAAGGTGAAATTTGAATTTTGATGAGTAGTAATCTGTATTTACAGTAGAAGGCGTAGTAATTGCTTATTTTTAGGCCTTCTATTCTTATGCAAAAATGTCCGAGATATTAAAATTTTCGTTAAAAAATGGGTTATGAAAAGTACAACCTTTCATAAGTAAAGAAAATCTCATAATAATTTCAAGGTTGTGAAATTTTTGTGTTATTACCGCAGTAGATTGTATATTAGATACTAGGTATACTATTATTATAATTTATATATTACGTTATGCATGAAAACCAAAATAAAAATATATTTTTGATATCATGTGAAAAGCATATTGTTATTTTCAATTATATCTAATAATTAAAATGGTTTGATAAATACACAACACTTGTATTTATATAATCATTTTTTAAGATGTTAAAAAAGTTTAGTGGAATCAAATAAAAAAAATACTGTCTATAAAATGTGATATCTATCTTTAAAAATGGATAAGGGAAAAGTAGGTCAAGTACATAGATATTTGTACCTACCTATAAATGTGTGGTACTTTACTTTTTATGGTATTTTTTTATGATAATGATTTTGATTGCTTAGGTATTCTCGTAAGTGAAGAACTTAAAAATAATTTCCAGTGTATCCTCTTGACCATTTATAGGTATATTTAAAATGTTTTAAAAGTAAAATCTACTTAATAGTACTACATTACAAAAACAATACGAGTATACGTCAAAGCGAACAGTGTGAATATAAGAGGCTTGGTTGCGAAGGGATTTTCACAGATGCAGATTCTGTGAACTGGAAATTTTGAGAACATACTCTGCAAAAGAATGCCAGTAGCTCTCAAAAATATAGAACAGTGGTGCAAGAACCATTCCCTGTTTATCAATTACAAGAAGACAAAAATAGTCCTTTTCACAAGGAAAAGGTTGAGGAATTAAAACCTCCAGAGTTCTTAAACACAAAACTAAACTTTGTAACAGATGTAAAGTACCTAGGTCTTTGAGAACAAGTTAAAATCAAACTCACACTTAGACAACAGAGTCAAAAGAGCGTGCATTGCTTATGTACAATGCCGCCGAACCGTGGGACGCACGCAAGGTTTCTCACCTAAAGTCATCACATGGACTTACACGGTCATCATAAGACCTATATGCTAACATACGGTGCAGTTGTCTGGGTACCGAGAACCCAAAAATAATTAGCTTTCCACAAACTAGAACAAATTCAAATAACAGCTCATAACATAAGCCATGAAAACCACACCAATCAAAGCCAAGGAAGTCATTCTTAGTTTTACTTTCCTTGATATTTACATCAAGGTTGCTCTAATGACAATGTCATACTTACTTACAGTTAGAATAGAATCCGGTAGGATCTGGTGAGGCAAGACGTTGCTTTTGGCAGGAGGCGCTCGATGCGATCTCACGGCTTTAAGCGAACATGGGCTCTATCTCACTGAGATATATCTTCCATAAGCCATATAAAATTATAACAACAAACAAAAGAGCCGAAAGTGACAGGAACAATTTATATCTACACCGATGGTTCTAAAACAAAACAAGTCTCAGAATGTGGAATATTCTCCAGATCCTTAAATCTAAACATAAAATGGGCTGTGATCAATAGTGCCAGTGTAGTTTAAATCAAGCTCACGGAGATTCTCATAGGAGCAAAAGAAATCACCAGAAATAATATCACCGAAAGGAACATGGTCATCCATGCAAATAGCAGACAAGCACTGCTTATCCTAAACAAACCACGAATTTACTCAGGGTTAGTACTAGAATATCACGAAGCTTTGGCCAAAGTATCCAACATCAATATGGTATCCTTAAGATGGATCAAAGGTCACGCTACATCGAAAAGTAACCGTCTTGCTGATTTAGTAGCCAATAAAGTATCCAACCAAATACTTATTTGACCTGAGCCTTCTATTAGAATGACAACATGGGTAGTGACAGACCTAATTAAAGAACATTCCCTTGTGAAATTCATTCTACAAATAGGATGAAACAAGAAACTGCAGAGTTGCCAAGGACATTGTGAGTCATCCTGACAACACTACAGCAAACAAATACTATGAGTAAACAGAATTTGTGCCTGATCACAGGCTTTCTGACTGGTCATGGCCAAGTACGGAAGCATCTCCATATCATGGGGTTGCACTCTGCACTGCACTCTGCAGGGGGTGCGTACAAGAAGATGAAACTATCGAGCATATCCTCTATGATTTCCCGACGCTCTCATTTATTAGAAGTTTTATAATTAGCGAGTATCGGCTAACACCGATCGATATAAGAGAAGCACATCTGGCGACGTCTTCAACTACATTAAATCTGTAGGCTGGCTCACGAGGTGAATGGCAGGAGGTGCCTATCTTCTTAGGAGGATGCACACTGGGCTTAGTAATGTTTTAGTGCCAAAGGGGTAACCCACCCTCCACCTGTTACACACACAGATAGGTCAACCTTGCGCTGACGTAGTCATTTCTTTGTTACTAGAGTACCGTCAATGCTTTTTCATAATTTCCATTATTTCTTTTGTTTTCATTTTCCTAAGGGCCAGTTTTTTCACCTCTTAGTAAAGTTGAAAGTAACTACTTGCTAATTCATCTATAGGGCTATTGATTGTTAATCTGTCAAGTAAACCTACATGTAACTTTACTCAGAGGTGTAAAGATCGGCCCTAAAGTGCATAAAATAGAGTATAAACTATGGGACTGAAGTGTATTTTTATTTATTTTTAGTTGTTGGTATATAGTTTAGAAACATCTGATCCAAGGTTCGGGATTCAAATCCCTGTTCAAGCTTTTTTTTTTCAGTTTCATTTTATTATCAGTCAAATTCATAATTAATATGTTAATATGCTTCTTACTTACGTTTGTTAAATTAATTTGTTCTTTATTTGGAATTTTTCTTTCTGAACAATACATGTATTTTTATTTATTTTAAATATATTTAAGCAAATCATTGATTTTAATTTAAGATAAGTAGTAAATAATACTACCCAGAAACTTTAATTGGAATATCCAATTCATCAAAATATTTGATGGCAAAACCCACAATTTTTAAAAATCGCAATTTTTGCATTTCTTTTTTTTAAGTTAATACCTACTTCTAACGATTAAATGGCGTCTTGACAAATTATAGAAAAAATCTTTTTTTTTTTTAATATTTTTTGTACCTCTACAAGCTAACACTTTGTTTAAAACATAAATTATCTACAACAATAGAATTAATTCATTGGCGATAAGCTACTAATTACCTAGTTAAAATTATGAGAAGTCACTATGATTTTAACTTAAAAGTAGGTAATATATTCTCACTATCTAAAATTCTGATATTGAAATAATAATTATCATTGTAAATGTCCTTCTGATTTTATAAAAATTCCATTATAGGTACGTATCTTTTTGTTAACAAAAAATAATAATAATATTACTGCTCTCATTGGTATTCCAACAAACATTTTGTGTAAAGGGAATAAAAGCCTCATTAATTGTTACCCATCACTTTGTTCCTCCATTTATAAACAAGTTTTGTACTCGTTATTTGTTTATGGCACCAAATTTTATTAAATCTATTAGTAGTATGTATTTGTGGCTTCAAAAGACAGTTAAAACAGTTTATTTATAATACTAATAGGTCTACTACCAATTTGAAAACTGAACAATTGTAAAAAATATTGCTAGTCTTATGTCGTTTTTTTTATAATTATTTAATTATTATTAGATTTCTATAAACTAATCACATTTTATCATGTTTTTCTGAATTTTTATAGTTCATTTTTTAGTAAATTTTTATAGATCTAAATTTTACCATGTTTTTATATTTAAAACTGAAACAAGTGTCTAGGCACTTATCGGTATTGTAGCTTTATTTTGATACTTGTTTGTTTGTAAACTACTCAATTGTTTTCAATAAAGCACATTACTATTTTATTATTATTAATTATAATGATGACCATTTAACTTTTATCATTAAAAGGTCACTACCTCTGACAGTCGGCCCGAAGTAACTTAGCCATCAAATCCATTTAATAGGCCTCAATCAATGAATTGACTGGCAATTAATGGGCTATTGATAGGAAGTTAACGATAAAGTGCAGGCCTTTTACCATATAGATACTAACTGCTGAATAAAAGGCCATGTGTCAGGAAAATGACCAGACAGACGATTCGATAGTGCCTCTTTGACCAGTAGTACCGTTTGAACTAAAACAGAAGGCATTCCAATTTAAAATATTATAGAAATTTTATTTAATTTAGCTATATAATATAAAAATGTCTTCTACAAAAAGTTTATTCATGAAATATTCTAATTTAACAACATGTAAAAGTAAGAAATTATAATGAATACTGAATAGTAAATACCACAATCCGAGACTGACCGCATAGTACCTACTTGTTGAGTATGTAGCAAGCGATCATCTATGAACGCGCGACGGGTCTGCGGCAGTTAAAAGACTTTTGGCTTTCACCATCCTTTTACCCAGTACAGTTACTTACCCTTCATAAGGCCATCATCAACCAACATAATGCTGAGCCACTATCGAAAGACCAATAGTAGGTTTTTATCTTTTAATCGTCGTATTCATTATCCCATTAATTTCAGCAAAAGGCCAGCAATATCCCAGTAAATCACTGTTTGATGGGATTAATTTAAATTACAGGAGGTATATTGTAGAAAGAGGTCATGGATGTTAATGCACGTAGATAATATAGATCAGTAAATCGGTGATACCTAATATGCTAGGTATTAAAAAAAACATGGCATAAATAATGGAAATCTGTACCCTAGGTTCAAAAAAAAACTATAATATACAGGGAGATCCTTTTAAAAAAGCAAACTTAGCGTCATTTCCAGTAAAACTTAAAGTCTTTATGCGTCGATTCGAAATTATGTCTAGTTAGTTTGTTCAAAATTTGATTAAAATCGCTTAATATACAGTGTCTACTTAAGTTGGAACCATATGGAAAACATTTTTATTATTGATTTTAGGAAAAAAAGTTATTCTTGATAAAAAGTCCTGCATGACCCAAAACTTAAAATACAGTCATCAGATATCAAATTTTTCAAGCCGTATACGAGGTTTGTCAAAAAATATGAATTTTGCTCAAGAGTAAAGTACTGTATAAAAGAGATAATAATTTAACCCATAATTTTAACTATAACAGTCTATAACAAAACAAATTGGGTCTCTCTTAACTTTAGACCTCAAGTTTTTGAAATCAATTCTTTCTGGCAAAAGTAAGAATGCCATAAAATACAGGGCATTCTATTTAAGAAAAAGAGATGATGTACTCTTTAGCTGTCGGACGCCATTGTATTTTTCATTAAATATTAAAAAAAAAAAACTATTTAAGGGCAAATGTCGATAAACCAGTTAAACCAGTAAAACCTATTAAAGTTTTAACAATTTTCCTCTTGTAGTACTTAGCGTGATGACTGAAAAACTACGAGAGTCTTGCAAGTTTCGCAGCTTTATAAACCGTGTCACTTATTCCATATTTTTTTTTGAAACCTTTTAATACTGACATTAAAATTATTGATTTTTTTAGAAGGAATCCCCTTCTTTGAATACCGAAGTTCCAAATACCTTCCTAAAAAACCTAGGCTTATTTTTATACCTACGAATTAAAACTAGGTTGGGTTAAAGTGATTAAGTTACCTACAGATTTTTCATTAAGAAGATCACATTAGATATATCTATTTCAATTTAACACACTATGTCGTAAACGGGCCGTAGAAAAATTATAGTGTTTACATACCAAAGATAATTTTTAAAACTCAAGATTAGCAGCTATCTTGGTGGTAAAGTGTTCTCTTGCTTCAAAAACTTTTATTTTCATCTTATTTTGGATTAAATTTATATTTTTTTATATTTTGTTTCATCGTTATATTATCATTATTTAACCTATTTTTTAACAATATTGTTTGAAATTTTATTAATTATTTATTAAAATCTAGATTGTTATAAAAAATTATTCAATTAGGTAGGTCGGGACAGAGAAGAGTATGTACGTCACAAAACCCGCGCATCTGGTATGGTTGCTTGAGATAAGCCAATAGCGAAACCAAAATATGCATTAAGAGCCTCTTGATTCTCATATAGATGCCCAAAAATTTAACGCCCCTATAACTCTAGCTAATCGACACATGGTAACGTCTAACAACAGCGCCAATAAGTCTTCTGCGCATCGTGACGTGAATTTAAAATCTAAGGCTCTTGTATAAACATGTTTATTATCAACTAAAATTGATTATAAATAGATATTAAACTTCTAACCTTTGACCATTTTTACAATAGCTAGATAAAATTTCTCTTGGCAATACTCAATACGGTATCTCTCAACTTCCTTCTATGATTAGGACCCAATAAATCCTTTCTTGTCCAATCAGAATCCTCAAAATTTTCAGCAGTGTTCGTAACAATCCCTCGTTCAGTGCAAATAGGTTTTAACATCACCAAAATATGATAGATTTCGGTTTTACTAACCTCTTCGAACTCTTTTTGAAATTTCTTCCAAGAAAATAATTCCAGATCTACTGGATAATCACTCAAAGCACTAATGAAAGCATCGTAGTATATTTTAATAAATTCTTCAAAACATTCATCTAGGACAGTATTAATAACACTAGTGAATAGAAAAAATGCCAAATCTTTGGCTGCTGAAGCATATCCAATTAATTGCAAGTCTAAAATTTTGTTTTCGACATACCTGCCATCTTTTTTAAGAATCATTGTATTGCTTGTCCAAAAATCACTGTGACAAAATGTTGCCCAAGGTTCGTTAGGGGATGGGGGGATTGGGTGATTCAAACAATAGTCACAAATTTTTTGAATTTTATCCAAGTATGGTAAAAGTTCTGGACAATCTCTAGCCCCTTCCATGATGCTGTTGTGAAAAACTATAGCTATATCAGATACCTGTTCCAGGCCTTTGTTTTGTACTAAGCAAGGTCTAATCTTCTCATCAAAAACAGCTGGTTTTAATAGTTTCAAAGCTATTGGCGTAGCATGGAATCTAGCCAACTCTTTTAAAATTAACCTCACTGCACCGGCTTCAAAACCTTTTAGTCTATCTTCTGTATAGAAACCTTGAACTTTGAGATTTTCAAAAAGCAAAACTCCGTGGTCATCTACTTCGTTATTTTTAAAATCTTTGTTAGTCCTTGCTCCATAGCATTTTGGAAACAGTTTGTCGTACGACTTATCTTCAGGTATAGAATATTCTCTTTGAAATTGGACTAAAGCTGGTATAGCTTCGGAATAGGCTAGGACTTCCTTTTTGAAAGTAACGTATACATCGAACACTTTACGAAGCATTGCGTTAGCTGGTAGAAGTTTTGCTATTAAGGAAATAGTTTTTTCCTCTTGATCACCTTTTGTTGATCGTAGTTTTAAATCTACAGCTAGAATTATCGATCCGTAATGTTCACCAGGAGCTGTAGCTGCACTAATTTTTTCTTCCAAAATTTCATATTCATCTTTTAAATATCCAATTAATAATTTATCTAGGTCTTGTATTTTTATTGTTGCCATTTTTACATCAACGATTAGTTGCACTTGAAATTGCTACTATTATCAATGCTATTTATTATCTACGTTATCACTTATAGTTATTATTTCACTGTTACTATCAAAGGGAACATGCAATACTGACTGGTTTCGGTATGGGGTCCGGGTTATTTGAAAACAATGGGAGGACGAGCTAAAAAATTATCGGTTGTCGGTACGTAATTGTTTCTAACAGGTGTACCGGAAGAAATAAAAATTAATTCAAGCTATTTTAAATTCAGTAATTTCATGCTTAGATTTATTAAGAGGATTCAATATGTTATACATAAACAAAAACGTATGCAAAACTAAATATTAATAAAAGTATCAAATTTATTCAAAACAAGATTATGCTTATGTATTTAGTTCATAATACAATACCTGCTTTTTATACAAGGTGGTCCACAAAACACGTAGGTACGTATTTCGAAAAAATTATTAGCGAAATATTTTAAAGTACCATATATACTATTTATTATTAAATTAAAAAATGCCATTAGTTTTGACCTATCCTGGTCATCACTAGTTCTGAGAAAAAAAAAAGTACATGTAAATTATTAATGATTGGAAATAGATATGAAGAATATTTTACCGGTGTGAAGTTAGCAGCCACTTTCCAGCAGCCCGTTTACCGGAAACACCCGAGTTACCAGCGTCGTGTATTGAAATAAAATTAATACTAAATTTTTAAGAAACAAATAAAAAGTGTTTAGAGAAAGGATTAAGGGGTAAACTGAAATAAAAATTCATTAAAAAATCAATTTTTCTATAAAGATAACAGAATATTAAAATAAAAATAGTGTCAAATTGTTAAAAACTATCAAATACAACCTAAAAAAATTAACAAAATCACTTAGGAAGTGTATGAAGGGGTCAAATTAAATAAAATTCCATTAAAAATCTATTTAAAAATTAATTTACCTAAGAATACAATCTAGTATTGAAATAAAGTTAGTGCCAAATTGTTAGAAATTACAATATACAACCTAAAAAAATTAACATAATCACTTAGGAAGGAGACGAGGGGGTCTAATTAAATAAAATTCCATTAAAAATCTATTTAAAACTTAATTTGCTTATGAAGACAATTGGGTATTGAAATAAAGTTAGTGCCAAATTGTTAAAAACTATAATATACAACCTAAAAAATTTAACAAAATCACTTAGGAAGGGGATGAGGGGGTCAAATTAAATAAAATTCCATTAAAAATCTATTTAAAAATTAATTTGCCTATAAAGACAATTGGGTATTGAAATAAAGTTAGTGCCAAATTGTTAGAAACTATAATATACAACCTAAAAAAATTAACAAAATCACTTAGAAAGGGGATGAGGGGGTCTAATTAAATAAAATTCCATTAAAAATCTATTTAAAAATTAATTTGCCTATGAAGACAATTGGGTATTGAAATAAAGTTAGTGCCAAATTGTTAGAAACTATAATATATAACCTAAAAAAATTAACAAAATCACTTAGGAAGGGTATGGGGGTCAAATTAAATAAAATTCCATTAAAAATCTATTTAAAAATTAATTTGCCTATGAAGACAATTGGGTATTGAAATAAAGTTAGTGCAAATTGTTAGAAACTATAATATACAATCTAAAAAATTTAACAAAATCACTTAGGAAGGGGATGAGGGGGGTCAAATTAAATAAAATTCCATTGAAAATCTATTTAAAAATTAATTTGCCTGTGAAGACAATTGGGTATTGAAATAAAGTTAGTGGCCAAATTGTTAGAAATTATAATATACAACCTAAAAAATTTAACAAAATCACTTAGGAAGGGGATGAGGAGGTCAAATTAAATAAAATTCCATTAAAAATCTATTTAAAAATTAATTTGCCTATGAAGACAATTGGGTATTGAAATAAAGTTAGTGCCAAATTGTTAGAAACTATAATATACAACCTAAAAAAATTAACAAAATCACTTAGGAAGGGGATGAGGGGGTCTATTTAAATAAAATTCCATTAAAAAATCTATTTAAAAATTAATTTGCATATGAAGACAATTGGGTATTGAAATAAAGTTAGTGCCAAATTGTTAGAAACTATAATATACAACCTAAAAACATAACAAAATCACTTAGGAAGGGGATGAGGGGGTCTAATTAAATAAAATTCCATTAAAAATCTATTTAAAAATTAATTTGCCTGTGAAGACAATTGGGTATTGAAATAAAGTTAGTGTCAAATTGTTAGAAACTATAATATACAACCTAAAAAATTTAACAAAATCACTTAGGAAGGGGATGAGGGGTCTAATTAAATAAAATTCCAATAATACTCTATTTAAAAATTAATTTGCCTATGAAGACAATTGGGTATTGAAATAAAGTAAGTGTCAAATTGTTAGAAACTATAATATACAACCTAAAAAATTTAACAAAATTACTTGGGAAAGAGATGAGGGGGTCAAATTAAATAAAATTCCATTAAAAATCTATTTAAAAATTAATTTGCCTATGAAGACAATTGGATATTGAAATAAAGTTAGTGCCAAATTGTTAGAAACTATAATATACAACCTAAAACAATTAACAAAATCACTTAGGAAGGGGATGAGGGGGTCTAATTAAATAAAATTCCATTAAAAAATCTATTTAAAAATTAATTTGCATATGAAGACAATTGGGTATTAAAATAAAGTTAGTGCCAAATTGTTAGAAACTATAATATACAACCTAAAAAAATTAACCAAATCACTTAGGAAGGGTATGAGGAGGTCAAATTAAATAAAATTCCCTTAAAAATCTATTTAAAAATTAATTTGCCTATGAAGACAATTGGGTATTGAAATAAAGTTAGTGCCAAATTGTTAGAAACTATAATATACAACCTAAAAAATTTAACAAAATCACTTAGGAAGGGGATGAGGGGGTCAAATTAAATAAAATTCCATTAAAAATCTATTTAAAAATTAATTTGCCTGTGAAGACAATTGGGTATTGAAATAAAGTTAGTGGCCAAATTGTTAGAAATTTTAATATACAACTTAAAAACATAACAAAATCACTTAGGAAGGGGATGAGGGGGTCTAATTAAATAAAATTCCATTAAAAATCTATTTAAAAATTAATTTGCCTATGAAGACAATTTGGTATTGAAATAAAGTTAGTGTCAAATTGTTAGAAACTATAATATACAACCTAAAAAATTTAACAAAATCACTTAGGAAGGGGATGAGGGGTCTAATTAAATAAAATTCCATTAATAATCTATTTAAAAATTAATTTGCCTATGAAGACAATTGGGTATTGAAATAAAGTTACTGTCAAATTGTTAGAAACTATAATATACAACCTAAAAAATTTAACAAAATCACTTGGGAAAGAGATGAGGGGGTCAAATTAAATAAAATTCCATTAAAAATGTATTTAAAAATTAATTTGCCTATGAAGACAATTGGATATTGAAATAAAGTTAGTGCCAAATTGTTAGAAACTATAATATACAACCTAAAACAATTAACAAAATCACTTAGGAAGGGGATGAGGGGGTCTAATTAAATAAAATTCCATTAAAAATTAATTTGCCTATGAAGACAATTGGGTATTGAAATAAAGTTAGGGCCAAATTGTTAGAAACTATAATATACAACTTAAAAAATTTAACAAAATCACTTAGGAAGGGGATGAGGGGGTCAACTTAAATAAAATTCCATTAAAAATCTATTTAAACATTAATTTGCCTAAGAAGACAATTGGGTATTGAAATAAAGTTAGTGCCAAATTTTCAGAAACTATAATATACAACCTAAAAAAGTTAACAAAATCACTTAGGAAGGGGATGGGGGTCAAATTAAATAAAATGTCATTAAAAATCTATTTAAAAATTAATTTGACTAAGAAGACAATTGGGTATTGAAATAAAGTTAGTGCCAAATTGTTAGAAACTATAATATACAATCTAAAAAATTTAACAAAATCACTTAGGAAGGGTATGAGGGGGTCAAATTAAATAAAATTCCATTAAAAATCTATTTAAAAATTAATTTTCCTATGAAGACAATTGGGTATCCAAATAAAGTTAGTGCCAAATTGTTAGAAACTATAATATACACTCTAAAAAATTTAACAAAATCACTTAGGAAGGGGATGAGGGGGTCAAATTAAATAAAATTCCTTTAAAAATCTATTTAAAAATTAATTTGCCTATGAAGACAATTAATTGGGTATTGAAATAAAGTTAGTGCCAAATTGTTTATAATATACAACCTAAAAAAATTAACAAAATCACTTAGGAAGGGGATGAGGGAGTCAAATGAAATAAAATTCCATTAAAAATCTATTTAAAAATTGTTAGAAACTATAATATACAACCTAAAAATTGAGAAGGTATAAGGTAAACACACAAAGTTTAAAGTATAGAACATCAAAAATTAGAAAAAAATTATTAAGATAATTTGTTACTAATTCCTAAACAAATTGATATTGTACAACAAATTTTTCACATTAGATAATTTTTCAATTGTAAATGAGAAGGTATAAGCTAAATACACAAAACTAACAGTATAGACTATCAAAAATTAGACAAACGCCTAGACTTAGAAAAAAAATTATTAAGTCAATTTGTTACTAATTCAATAACAAATCGATTTGGTACAACAAATTTTTCACAATAGACAAATTTTCAGTTTTTAAATGAGAAGGTATAAGGTGAACACCAAGAGAGAAAAATGTAAAAAAGGGTTTTTGGTTTGGTGATTTTAATTTTAAATTAATAAAAAAAGTGCTTAGGAGTGCTGTTTTTACAATTTCTATATCGACGGAAGTCCTGGGTAAAATACTTTACCCATTTTTTAAATTGTAGTCAATAGTTTAAACAATTTGGCACTAACATTATTTCAATACCAAATTGTCTTCATAGAAAATTTAATTTTTAAGGTAGTTCACTCGTAAAACGGCTTTTCTTAAGAATTCAAGAAAATTTAAATATAAGGTTTATGAAAGTGTCGTTTACGTAACTAAAAAAATTAGATTTTTTGACCATCTGTGAAACGAGATATTAACAATCAAAATGTCCATAATTAACACTCTTAAAGCCTATCATGTACACAAGCAATGTATTTATTTCAAGATATCTCGAAAACGGTTCTTACCATATTTTTTAAAAACTAATGTTAAATAAATCAAGAAGTTATCAAATTTTATAGATAATCGCTGAATTTTTTGACTATCTTAGTAAAATAGATTTTTAAATTAAAAATATTTTTAAAGCAGTTGACGAGTAGTTTCGTAAAATTATTACAACTTGGCAACATTGTAGCCACTTCACGTATCAAAGTAACACTCGATCAGCTAAGAGGTTGTTATAAACTCGCGACGTGTTCTTGAAAAATTAATTCGTCCACTGTGTTTGAGAACTGGAATCAGCGGTTCTGTTTGAACCAAAACAAACTCTTAAAATTAGTATGAGGAAGTCACAAATTTCTATACCATATCGTTTAAATATTTGCGAGTTTGCCGGATGAAATTGAATAAAATTATAACTTGTCCATATGTGTTTATATACATGTGTTTTGTACAGTCTCTTACAAAAATAAAATTTATTAGCATTGAGAATCTCGAACTTTTGGTATTCACCATTACGCGATATTTTTATGTACGACTGTCGCGAGTAAACTACCTTAAATAGATTTTAAGAGGAAAATTTACATTACAAACTGAAAGACCTGCGGGGCAACGGTAGTTTAGTAGGTATAAAAATTACAACTTTAGGGTGGAGCCTAAATACTACAAAATTACTTCCGAGACTAAACAAAATCCGCATTCATTCATAATTTTAACAATTGCCTGTAGATACGAGGGATACGTATTCCAAACTCTAACGCGCGAAATTAAGACAAAGGAACCGAAAAATCCTAACACGGAGTGAGTCAGAGTTACCTAAATTAGGGGAACCAGAATCGTATTTGCTTTTCTCGGTGCATTGCGAGATATTTTTATAACACAGTTCGATTTATTAGAGGGTTTTACATTATTTTTATATTTTAATTTAGTGAATAGGTTTAGTTAGATTAAATTACATTTAAGAGCATAGAGTTGTGAAATATAAATACAAATAACGAAAAAATAGACGATTGGTTCGAATAAGGTAATATCAATTAATACAGGGTATTTATTAATTGAGTGCCGATACTTAAGGGTGTGAATCCTTTGG
Source organism: Psylliodes chrysocephalus (assembly GCA_927349885.1). Classification (NCBI taxonomy): domain Eukaryota; kingdom Metazoa; phylum Arthropoda; class Insecta; order Coleoptera; family Chrysomelidae; genus Psylliodes; species Psylliodes chrysocephalus. The sequence goes on along the minus strand of OV651824.1, from coordinate 901,782 downwards.
GTGTTAAAGTTTTAAGAAAAAAAAATATCTATTTTATCATAAGTTTCTTATCACTCTAGATATTTCTATGACATTTTGCCCAAAAAAAGTGTTTCCACTCATGGTGGGTTCCTACCAAATTTCAACAAAATATCAAAAGCAGTTTCAATATACTGGTTTTTATTTTCTTACCCGAAAAGGGTGCTTCGTACGAAAGTATGTCATAAACCAAATTTGCTCCAAAATAAATAAGAATTTTAAAGATAATTTTGGTTTTTAGAGAAAGCAGTGGCGCACCATATTTTTGTTCAAAAATATTCAGTTCAAACCCGGCACGGACGTCACTGGTAAAAATTTAAAGTCTTTTACGAAAAAGGCGAGATTGAAAGTGAAAGTTTAGTCTGTTGGTACATAATATACTAGGGGGCGTCCATTAATTACGTGAGGTGTTCAAGAGGGGGGGATAAAACTAAATCTTTCTAAATCTCACTTGGGGGGGAGGGGGGGTTTTCGTAAATCTCACGTAATTTTTTTTCTACTAGAAAACGGTGTAAAATTGCGTGAAAGTAAAGTTAAATTATAGTGAAAGTATTTCTAGAATAAAATATGGAAAAATCTTATAATTATGTTTATTTATTTTTTATTAATTTCCATTTAAGTATTTATTATTTAATTTTATTAATGTGATTTTAAATAATTGCAACACTCTCAAACACTAGTCTTTGCTAGTCTTAAATAAAAGTAATGGAACATATTGTGTTTTTGTTTTTTTTTTTAATAATCCAACACATTTACACCCAAAACACGAATTTTGAAAAATCTCACGTGAGATTAGGGAAGGGGGGGAGGGAGTTAAGGAAAATCTCACCAAATCTCGCCAGGGGGGGAGGGGGAGTCAAAAAATCCTCAAAAATACCTCACGTAATTAATGGACGCCCCCCTATATTAATATATCTAATTTTTCTTATTACACTGAATGTGACATGGCTTTTTTGTTTGCCTTTTTTCGATAAACAAAATATTATTTTAATGATTTAAAATAAATTGCCAGTAATAATAATAATTATTTGTACATCTCGTAAACATGCAAAGTGAAATCATAAAACGACGCATCAAGAAAGCACCAAATTAAAAAACTTTTAATTTACGTAAGATGTATTGAAAGTAATTTTAAAAAACCGACTTTAAAATCGTGCAAATGCCATCACCACATCTGAACCAAATTTATATCCCTGAGGTACCCCCTTACTAACGAAAAGAATTATAGAAATCGGACAAGGTGGTAAAGAATTATCGCTAAACATACATAAAAAATGAAAAGTTTGAGGATTTTCCCATTGACCCAATTATTAGATTTTGACCAAATTTATATGGGACCATCCCGGAAGTACCTCCTTTTCAGCAAAAAAGAATCATTTAAATCGGACATTGTATTAAAGAATTATCGCTGAACATAAAAAATATATATACAGACGAATTGAGAACCTCTTCCTTTTTGAAGTAGGTTAAAAAGGATATAATAATCTATATTATTTGTATTAACTAAAAAACTACTATGTGGAGTTACATACATCTTCTTAAATTAATCTTATATGTAAAAATGTGGGTTCGGTTCCTAGAAGAGTACCTAGTTCACTGTGCAGCCAAATTTATATTTATGGTACAGAATTTTTTGAATAAATAAAGTTTTAGGTTTAATTAAACACCAAGTTTTATCAGGAATAACATTTTCTGAAAAAAGTAACATAAAAAGCAGACTTTTTGCGAGCCACTATATATATTTTAGAGGACAATCCATATTATTTTAGAAAAATAAATAAATAAAAGTTTTGTATAATCACATAAATGTGATTTATCTTTTAGAATATTGTATATGTTTGTCAAAGTTTACTAATTTAAAAAAAAAAGAAATATTCTTCAAAAATTTTCTTAAATTTTTTAACACGGTACAAAATACCTTAATCCGTTTATAGTTATCGAAATTAGTAAAGAATTTTAACTCGTTTAAAAAGCGTTCTTTCTCTTTCCATTTCCTATAAAAACTAATAGACCTTTTTGAAATCGGTATTCGGTGACTTTTCTTTTGTTTTATTGCCTTGAAAATGATATGATTTATATAAAAAACAAAAACTGACCTATTATTTTTGTGAAATAAAAATATGTTGTTATTTTCACAATTTTTGACTACTTTTCCTTTCCAAAAAAGAAGTACGATGTTCTTCTGTAGATATTAACACATTGTTTAATTGGCTTTTTATTTTTTTTAAATATTCTTTAGTATTTTCATAATTTGGGAAACAGTATAGCATTGAAATTGTAAGTACGCTTTTAATTAATTATCTGTTTTTTTATCTCACAATGTCTCGATAAGAAGTTATATAGAAAAAGTTAGTATTCAATATCATCCAGACAAAAAACATGTTTAAATGAATATATTAAATAAATTATGAGTATTCTTTAACAGAGATATATTTATTTGTATTATGGAAATAATGTTTATGTCAACAAACTTATGCTCGATATTTGTATCAATTTGTAAAAATAACTCTTGTATAATGATAATATTAAATTTAAAGGTTTTAAATAAGGACTTGCAGATATCACAATTCGAAATTCTTTTTATTGGCCATAATACTTTTTTTGGAATGAAAGCATTAGTTTCTGTTTTTCAGTTAAGCTCCATAAATTCATATTTTAATCTGAACGCTACTTAAGCGCAGTAAAGTTGCAACAACTAAACAATATAGTGAACTTTTCGAAAATTTCTAACTTAAAATTAAAATCAATTTATATTTAAAATTAAATAAGTTAACTAACATTTTTGACCGTTATGAAGTTAATAAAGTTATAAATAACGTCGTTACAAAGATATATGTTTGAATTTTAAATTTCTATTGATGATAGTTACTCATCTACGTATTACAATAACAATACCTACATGACTTGGCTTTGACACAAAACCCTGTATGGTAAAACTTCTAATCCGAATCAAAATCTTGATACTATTATTTGGGGACTTAAAAGCGTAGTCCACTAGTTGGTGTAGCCTTTTAAAACATTTGGTATAATAATAATAATTATATACCTATCATCAATTACCACTGCCACTGGTAAAATCCTAAATTTAAAATAGTGTAATATAATAATAAGACATTATTCATATTTTAAATGGATTGCCTACTACCATGTTTTAGAAATAAATAAAATGTAATTCTTAAATTAATAAAAATATTCAAAATAATTTAAGATTCCTTGCGTTATGTTAATAAATATTAAACAAAATTTTTCACGAATTATTTAATATTCTGTCCCGTACTTCCATGTCTCTATTGCTTCGCTGTCAACAAGTTCCGGCAAGACATATTGCATATAAAAAATTTTAATTTTATTTTGTATCTTTTCTTCTCAAAAGCTGTCAATATGAGATATTTTCTCCACTTCTATTCCTCCAGAAGTCCAAAAGCACAAAATGCAAAAATCCATTTGTGTTATGTCCAGCTAGCCCTGAATTTGAAAATACCAATAGTGGTTCTCCTTAATGGAATTGTTCTTTTTCCAAAAAGTTATTTCTCTACTGCATATTATAGAGTTTTGTTTTTTTTTTTTAATTCCATCCAGACTGGAAGCAACATAATCAAATTCGAATTCAATAAAATGTCCACATTTAAAAACTTTTACTTGCAAATAAATTTCCAAATCTTATTATGCTCTGAATTTATGGTCCATGCCATATCGGGTGGCTTTAGAAATAAATAAAAGATTTTACGAGATTTTTTACAAATTTCTCCAAATTTTAAAGCAGTGACTCGTTTCCGTCTTCTATTGTACCACAATGCATAATCAGCTTGTCACAATCGTTTTTCTCTCATTTATAGACATTGGCTAACTTTTTAGAAAATGTTCTCTTTCAATGCGCCTCAAAGGGTGCGACAAATCAAAGCCATGCGCGAAAGCAAGAAAAAATATTTACATTACTTTAACGGATTGAAGAGATATTAACATGCTGGAATTAATAATTATTGTTGACTCGAAGAAGTATTTATTAAACAAAAACATATAATTCACATCTCAGTGTATACCTTCCAATTTCGTATATATATTTTTTTTAATAAATAAATGATAAAATTAATTTAATATAATTGAGCGAAATTACTGTATGTAAAAAATAACAACATGAATTCAAATCACTTACGTACTGTTTATCACTAAATAGTAGAAAAAGATATATATTTTGTTGTGATCACCTTCTAGATGAAAAAGCTTTTAACGTATTTCTATTTTTATTGTAATAAAAATAAATGTTCCTGTAGGAAAAAATTAAATATATTGTTCTCTTCTAGCATTTTTTAACATTTCTATTTCTTTTCGTTTCTTTTCTTAGATTTTTTCAAAAGAGACTGATTCATATTTTGAAATTAAATCCAGAGAGGTATGGGTTAAGCCTTTACCTGTACTTACATAAAACTTCTTTTAGTAAAATTAAAAAATAATCCGTAAAATTGGTGTACTATGAAACCCTTGCATATAATATATATGCCAATCTTAGTATTACAGAAATAAATTACGTAAAAAATAAGGTGTACAAATACGTAAAATTTATTCATCCCTCGTAAAACATCAGTAAAATATATTATAAATTGTTTTCATTCACAAATATTAATTTCTTAAAAATATAACAGAGGCGCCACTTTCCAGACGAAAAATCTTGCAATGTAAGGGTTTCGTAGTACCCCACTTTTAAAGTTTATTTTTGACTATTTTTAAAATAAAAAAATATGTGTGTGTAGGTAAAAGTTAAATCTATGCTCCTCTGAAACCACTTTTTTAAAATTCAATTTAGTTTTTTCTAAAAAAAATTGAGAAAATGGGTAAAACAAGTCGAGTTTTGTATTTTTTTTTTAGGAAAAACAGTTTTAAATTTTAAAAAAGTGTTTCCAGAGGAGCATAGATTTATCCTTTACCTACACGCATATATTTTTTTCTTTCAGAATAAGTCAAAAATAAACTTTAAAAGTGGGGTACTACGAAACCCTTGCATGCTCCGCTCTACAGCCAAGTAAATACTCCTCTTAAAAGAAATTTTATTTATTTTGACCCCCTCAATCCCTTCCTAAGTGATTTTCTTAATTTGGCACTAACTTTATTACAATACTAGATTGTCTTCACAGGAAAATTAATTTTTAAATAGATTTTTAATGGAATTTTATTTAATTTGACCCCCTCATCCCCTTCCAAAGTGATTTTGTTAATTTTTTTATGTTGTATATTATAGTTTCTAACAATTTGGCACTAACTTGATTTTAATATTAGATTGTCTTATAGGCAAATTAATTTCTAAATAGATTTTTAATGGAATTTTATTTAATTTGACCCCCTCATCCCCTTCCTAAGTGATTTTGTTAATTTTTTTAGGTTGTATATTATAGTTTCTAACAATTTGGCACTAACTTTATTTCAATACTAGATTGTCTTCTTAGCCAAATTAATTTTTAAATAGATTTTCAATGAAATTTTATTTAATTTGACCCACTCATCCCCTTCCTAAGTGATTTTCTTAATTTTTTTAGGTTGTATATTATAGTTTCTAACAATTTGGCACTAACTTTATTTCAATACCCAATTGTCTTCATAGGCAAATTAATTTTTAAATAGATTTATAATGGAATTTTATTTAGTTTGACCCCCTCATCCCCTTCCTAAGTGATTTTCTTAATTTTTTTAGGTTGTATATTATAGTTTCTAACAATTTGGCATTATTTTTATTTTAATACTAGATTGTCTTCTTAGGCAAATTAATTTTTAAATAGATTTTTATTGGAATTTTATTTAATTTTACCCCCTCATCCCCTTCCTAAGTGATTTTCTTACTTTTTTAGAATGTATATTATAGTTTCTAACAATTTGGAACTAACTTCATTTCAATACCCAATTGTCTTCATAGGCAAATTCATTTTTAAATAGATTTTTAATGGAATTTTATTTAATTTGACCCCCTCATCCCCTTACTAAGTGATTTCCTTAATTTTTTTAAGTTGTATATTATAGTTTCTAACAATTTGGCACTAACTTTATTTCAATACCCAATTGTCTTCTTAGGCAAATTAATTTTTAAATAGATTTTTATTGGAATTTTATTTAATTTTACCCCCTCATCCCCTTCCTAAGTGATTTTCTTACTTTTTTTTAGAATGTATATTATAGTTTCTAACAATTTGACACTAACTTCATTTCAATACCCAATTGTCTTCATAGGCAAATTAATTTTTAAATAGATTTTTAATGGAATTTTATTTAATTTGACCCCCTCATCCCCTTCCTAAGTGATTTTGTTCATTTTTTTAGGTTGTATATTATAGTTTCTAACAATTTGGCACTAACTTTATTTCAACACCCAATTGTCTTCATAGGCAAATTAATTTTTAAATAGATTTTTAATGGAATTTTATTTCATTTGACCCCCTCATCCACTTCCTAAGTGATTTTCTTATTTTTTTTAAGTTGTATATTATAGTTTCTAACAATTTGGCACTAACTTTATTTCAATACTCAATTGTCTTCATAGACAAATTAATTTTTAAATAGATTTTTAATGGAATATTATTTAATTTGACCCCCTCATCTCCTTGCAAAGTGATTTTGGTAATTTTTTTATGTTGTATATTATAGTTTCTAACAATTTGGCACTAACTTTATTTCAATACCCAATTGTCTTCATAGGCAAATTAATTTTTAAATAGATTTTTAATGGAATTTTATTTAATTTGACCCCCTCATCCCCTTCTTAAGCGATTTTGTTAATTTTTTTAGGTTGTATAATATAGTTTCTAACAATTTGGCACTAACTTTATTTCAATACGCAATTGTCTTCATAGGCAAATTAATTTTTAAATAGATTTTTAATGGAATTTTATTTAATTTGACCCCCTCATTCCCTTCTTAAGTGATTTTCTTAATTTTTTTAGGTTGTATATTATATATAGTTTCTAACAATTTGGCACTAACTTTATTTCAATACTAGCCAAATTAATTTTTAAATAGATTTTCAATGGAATTTGATTTAATTTGACCCCCTCATTCCCTTCTTAAGTGATTTTCTTAATTTTTTTAGGTTGTATATTATATATAGTTTCTAACAATTTGGCACTAACTTTATTTCAATACTAGATTGTCTTCTTAGCCAAAATAATTTTTAAATAGATTTTCAATGGAATTTTATTTAATTTTTCCCCCTCACCCTAAGTGATTTTGTTATTTTTTTTATGTTGTATATTATAGTTTCTAACAATTTGGCACTAACTTTATTTCAATACTCAATTGTCTTCATAGGCAAATTAATGTTTAAAATGATTTTCAATGAAATTTTATTTAATTTGACCCCCTCATCCCCTTACTAAGTGATTTTGTTAATTTTTTTATGTTGTATATTATACTTTCTAACAATTTGGCACTAACTTGATTTTAATACTAGATTGTCTTCTTATGCAAATTAATTTTTAAATAGATTTTTAATGGAATTTTATTCAATTTGACCCCCTCATCCCCTTCCTAAGTGATTTTCTTAATTTTTTTAGGTTGTATATTATAGTTTCTAACAATTTGGCACTAATTTTATTTCAATACCCAATTGTCTTCATTGGCAAATTAATTTTTAAATAGATTTTTAATGGAATTTTATTTAATTAGATCCCCTCGTCCCCTTCCTAAGTGATTTTATTAATTTTTTTAATTTGTATATTATAGTTTCTAACAATTTGGCATTATTTTTATTTCAATACTAGATTGTCTTCTTAGGCAAATTAATTTTTAAATAGATTTTTATTGGAATTTTATTTAATTTAACCCCCTCATCCCCTTCCTAAGTGATTTTCTTACTTTTTTTAGAATGTATATTACAGTTTCTAACAATTTGGCACTAACTTCATTTCAATACCCAATTGTCTTCATAGGAAAATTAATTTTTAAATAGATTTTTAATGGAATTTTATTTAATTAGATCCCCTCGTCCCCTTCCTAAGTGATTTTATTAATTTTTTTAATTTGTATAATATAGTTTCTAACAATTTGGCATTATTTTTATTTCAATACTAGATTGTCTTCTTAGGCAAATTAATTTTTAAATAGATTTTTATTGGAATTTTATTTAATTTGACCCCTTCATACACTTCCTAAGTGATTTTGTTAATTTTTTTAGGTTGTATTTGATAGTTTTTAACAATTTGGCACTAACTTTATTTCAATACCCAATTGTCTTCATAAGCAAATTAAGTTTTAAATAGATTTTTAATGGAATTTTATTTAATTAGACCCCCTCGTCTCCTTCCTAAGTGATTATGTTAATTTTTTTAGGTTGTATATTATAGTTTCTAACAATTTGGCACTAACTTTATTTCAATACTAGATTGTCTTCTTAGCCAAATTAATTTTTAAATAGATTTTCAATGAAATTTTATTTAATTTGACCCACTCATCCCCTTCCTAAGTGATTTTCTTAATTTTTTTAGGTTGTATATTATAGTTTCTAACAATTTGGCACTAACTTTATTTCAATACCCAATTGTCTTCATAGGCAAATTAATTTTTAAATAGATTTATAATGGAATTTTATTTAGTTTGACCCCCTCATCCCCTTCCTAAGTGATTTTCTTAATTTTTTTAGGTTGTATATTATAGTTTCTAACAATTTGGCATTATTTTTATTTTAATACTAGATTGTCTTCTTAGGCAAATTAATTTTTAAATAGATTTTTATTGGAATTTTATTTAATTTTACCCCCTCATCCCCTTCCTAAGTGATTTTCTTACTTTTTTAGAATGTATATTATAGTTTCTAACAATTTGGAACTAACTTCATTTCAATACCCAATTGTCTTCATAGGCAAATTCATTTTTAAATAGATTTTTAATGGAATTTTATTTAATTTGACCCCCTCATCCCCTTACTAAGTGATTTCCTTAATTTTTTTAAGTTGTATATTATAGTTTCTAACAATTTGGCACTAACTTTATTTCAATACCCAATTGTCTTCTTAGGCAAATTAATTTTTAAATAGATTTTTATTGGAATTTTATTTAATTTTACCCCCTCATCCCCTTCCTAAGTGATTTTCTTACTTTTTTTTAGAATGTATATTATAGTTTCTAACAATTTGACACTAACTTCATTTCAATACCCAATTGTCTTCATAGGCAAATTAATTTTTAAATAGATTTTTAATGGAATTTTATTTAATTTGACCCCCTCATCCCCTTCCTAAGTGATTTTGTTCATTTTTTTAGGTTGTATATTATAGTTTCTAACAATTTGGCACTAACTTTATTTCAACACCCAATTGTCTTCATAGGCAAATTAATTTTTAAATAGATTTTTAATGGAATTTTATTTCATTTGACCCCCTCATCCACTTCCTAAGTGATTTTCTTATTTTTTTTAAGTTGTATATTATAGTTTCTAACAATTTGGCACTAACTTTATTTCAATACTCAATTGTCTTCATAGACAAATTAATTTTTAAATAGATTTTTAATGGAATATTATTTAATTTGACCCCCTCATCTCCTTGCAAAGTGATTTTGGTAATTTTTTTATGTTGTATATTATAGTTTCTAACAATTTGGCACTAACTTTATTTCAATACCCAATTGTCTTCATAGGCAAATTAATTTTTAAATAGATTTTTAATGGAATTTTATTTAATTTGACCCCCTCATCCCCTTCTTAAGCGATTTTGTTAATTTTTTTAGGTTGTATAATATAGTTTCTAACAATTTGGCACTAACTTTATTTCAATACGCAATTGTCTTCATAGGCAAATTAATTTTTAAATAGATTTTTAATGGAATTTTATTTAATTTGACCCCCTCATTCCCTTCTTAAGTGATTTTCTTAATTTTTTTAGGTTGTATATTATATATAGTTTCTAACAATTTGGCACTAACTTTATTTCAATACTAGCCAAATTAATTTTTAAATAGATTTTCAATGGAATTTGATTTAATTTGACCCCCTCATTCCCTTCTTAAGTGATTTTCTTAATTTTTTTAGGTTGTATATTATATATAGTTTCTAACAATTTGGCACTAACTTTATTTCAATACTAGATTGTCTTCTTAGCCAAAATAATTTTTAAATAGATTTTCAATGGAATTTTATTTAATTTTTCCCCCTCACCCTAAGTGATTTTGTTATTTTTTTTATGTTGTATATTATAGTTTCTAACAATTTGGCACTAACTTTATTTCAATACTCAATTGTCTTCATAGGCAAATTAATGTTTAAAATGATTTTCAATGAAATTTTATTTAATTTGACCCCCTCATCCCCTTACTAAGTGATTTTGTTAATTTTTTTATGTTGTATATTATACTTTCTAACAATTTGGCACTAACTTGATTTTAATACTAGATTGTCTTCTTATGCAAATTAATTTTTAAATAGATTTTTAATGGAATTTTATTCAATTTGACCCCCTCATCCCCTTCCTAAGTGATTTTCTTAATTTTTTTAGGTTGTATATTATAGTTTCTAACAATTTGGCACTAATTTTATTTCAATACCCAATTGTCTTCATTGGCAAATTAATTTTTAAATAGATTTTTAATGGAATTTTATTTAATTAGATCCCCTCGTCCCCTTCCTAAGTGATTTTATTAATTTTTTTAATTTGTATATTATAGTTTCTAACAATTTGGCATTATTTTTATTTCAATACTAGATTGTCTTCTTAGGCAAATTAATTTTTAAATAGATTTTTATTGGAATTTTATTTAATTTAACCCCCTCATCCCCTTCCTAAGTGATTTTCTTACTTTTTTTAGAATGTATATTACAGTTTCTAACAATTTGGCACTAACTTCATTTCAATACCCAATTGTCTTCATAGGAAAATTAATTTTTAAATAGATTTTTAATGGAATTTTATTTAATTAGATCCCCTCGTCCCCTTCCTAAGTGATTTTATTAATTTTTTTAATTTGTATAATATAGTTTCTAACAATTTGGCATTATTTTTATTTCAATACTAGATTGTCTTCTTAGGCAAATTAATTTTTAAATAGATTTTTATTGGAATTTTATTTAATTTTACCCCCTCATCCCCTTCCTAAGTGATTTTCTTACTTTTTTAGAATGTATATTATAGTTTCTAACAATTTGGAACTAACTTCATTTCAATACCCAATTGTCTTCATAAGCAAATTCATTTTTAAATAGATTTTTAATGGAATTTTATTTAATTTGACCCCCTCATCCCCTTACTAAGTGATTTCCTTAATTTTTTTAAGTTGTATATTATAGTTTCTAACAATTTGGCACTAACTTTATTTCAATATCCAATTGTCTTAATAGGCAAATTAATTTTTAAATAGATTTTTAATGGAATTTTATTTAATTTGACCCCCTCATCCCCTTCCTAAGTGATTTTGTTTATTTTTTTAGGTTGTATAATATAGTTTTTAACAATTTGGCACTAACTTTATTTTAATACCCAATTGTCTTCATTGGCAAATTAATTTTTAAATAGATTTTTAATGGAATTTTATTTCATTTGACCCCCTCATCCCCTTCCCAAGTGATTTTGTTAATTTTTTTAGGTTGTATAATATAGTTTCTAACAATTTGGCACTAACTTTATTTCAATACCCAATTGTCTTCATAGGCAAATTAATTTTTAAATAGATTTTTAATGGAATTTTATTTAATTTGACCCCCTCATCCCCTTCCTAAGTGATTTTGTTTATTTTTTTAGGTTGTATAATATAGTTTCTAACAATTTGGCACTAACTTTATTTCAATACCCAATTGTCTTCATAGGCAAATTAATTTTTAAATAGATTTTTACTGGAATTTTATTTAATTTGACCACCTCATCCCCTTCCTAAGTGATTTTGTTCATTTTTTTGGGTTGTATATTATAGTTTCTAACAATTTGGCACTAACTTTATTTCAATACTAGCCAAATTAATTTTTAAATAGATTTTCAATGGAATTTGATTTAATTTGACCCCCTCATTCCCTTCTTAAGTGATTTTCCTAATTTTTTTAGGTTGTATATTATAGTTTCTAACAATTTGGCACTAACATTATTTTAATACATAATTGTCTTCATAGACAAATTAATTTTTAAATAGATTTTTAATGGAATTTTATTTAATTTGACTCCCTCATCCCCTTCCTAAGTGATTTTGTTAATTTTTTTAGGTTGTATATTATAGTTTTTAACAATTTGGCACTAACTTTATTTCAATACTAGATTGTCTTCTTAGCCAAATTAATTTTTAAATAGATTTTCAATGGAATTTTATTTAATTTTTCCCCCTCACCCTAAGTGATTTTGTTAATTTTTTTATGTTGTATAGTATAGTTTCTAACAATTTAGCACTAACTTTATTTCAATACTAGATTGTCTTCTTAGGCAAATTAATTTTTAAATAGATTTTTAATGGTATTTTATTTAATTTAACCCCCTTACCCCCTTTCTAAGTGATTTTGTTAATTTTTTTATGTTGTTACTTATAGTTTTTAACAATTTGACACTATTTTTATTTTAATATTTTGTTATCTTTACAGAAAAATTGATTTTTTAATGAATTTTTTTATTGGATTTTTATTTCAGTTTACCCCTTAATTCTTTCTCTAAACACTTTTTATTTGTTTTTTAAAAATTTAGTAGTAATTTTATTTCAATACACCGTTAACTTCACAGAAAAATACATTTTGACGCTACTGGTAACTCGGGTGCTTCCGGTAAACGGGTTGCTGGAAAGTGGCTGCTAACTTCACACCGGTGAATATTTTTACAACAAATAATTAAAACATTTTGAAGAATAATAAAAGTAGTAGTAATAGTAAACATTGTAACCTAACCCTTAAAACGAAAAAAAAAAAAAAAATATGTGTGTTCCTGGATGTGTATGAAGTCCATATTAAGAAGTCAGTATAGTGCGATGGTACCAGGGGGGCCTTATAACATATGCGCGTTATATCAACAGGTTAGTGCGCAACACATCCGCGCATATCAGTCCGTTTTACAATAATAAAATGATATTTAAATTTAAAGTACACTGAATAATTGAATAATTCAAATATATTTCGCTTAATAACAAAAGTAATACACGGTAAGTATTGTTTTAAAATTATATATTTATATAAATACTACAATTATTTGAAAAACATGAATTAATCAATTATTTGTACAATGTAAATCTGACTTTGGGATTGTCACCCGTTCGAACCGATACAATAACAAAACTGAACAAAACAATATGGTTATGGTTGCTGAATAAAACGTGGTAAGTACTTTTACTTTTATTTAATTTTAGTTTTAGTTAAACATGTTAAATTTAAAATTAAGCAAAGATATTTTGATGTTTTAACATGTGTTTAGGAGGTCCTGTTCGTAATAAATTCATAATATCTAATTGTAATAGCGTTGTTTGTATAAAGGTAAATAGTACAATTTACTGTCCAATTTATGCTGTACATTTTAAGAACATATTTTTTTTATTTCCTTCCGATATTAAGCAAGGAACTAAATGATGCCGCATAAACTTCATCATTCCACTTGCGAAAAACCATTTATAGGTTACAAGACTGTAAATTGGCTTTACCTTTGGTACCCTTGAAAGCTAAATTAACAGTAAAGAGTAATACTAAAGTAATATTGTTATCATACCGTCGAACAAATTACCAGTGAAAAGAAAGTTACATTCGATTAAAATTTCATCCAATGAAATATAATTATTACCTAAAAAACAATAATTAGCTCTTGGATTTTTAAATCAATCCAGTGAGTGGTTAGCTCCAAGGGAGAATAAACTCTATTTTATAATTAGAAAACAGCAAAGTAAAATTTGCGAATCAAAGAAGGACCTCAAAGCTTGATCCCGCTGACATCTGTTTTTTTAAAAGTACTACATCTAATTAAAAGATGAAGGGACTACCATTATTAATTATAAAATATTATAATGAAAGTATAATACTGTGACAATGTCTAAAAGAAAAAAGAGATTCAAAATAATATGAAGTTAAAATACTACTTTGAATTTTTTCTGTTTCAGATTATATGGATGGTTCTCCTTAATGTGTTTTGTTACCTACCCAAGTTTACAGAAAGTTTTAGTTGATTTATAAATATATAAAATATTGTTTATTTAGAAAATTTATTATAAATTAGTTTTAATGATATAATAGATAATACAATTATTTTATATTAAATTATTTTACCCTTCCTAAAATTATGGGTCATAAAATTTTATATTTTGATTGGCATTTTGTTACATCTTACACCTTGTCTGTGTTGTAAAAAATGCCAATAAAAATGCAAAATTTTAGTTATACTAATTAAAGTAGAGCTACAAACAAAATCCCGCTAATTTTTAAATAAAATAAAATATGCAGGTATCTATATTACCGACTGAGAAATAGTTGGACAAATCCCTTACCGGCGGCGCTGCAAGCAAACCTGTTGCCATATTTCTTCAAAGAAACGGCAACTCTTAATTATCCTTCCTCCATGGATGGTACCAAAAGCCCGTGTGTTTGCATCACCGGTGCAATGAAAACCTGTTCAACGGCCGCAATGCAAAGTTGGGTCGGCTACAGGAAAAAATTCGAGTACGGGTTACACAGGGGTCGGATTACATGTAAATAGTTGGTAACAAGTTTGCTTGACCTCGACAGCAGAGCGCTAAGCGCTTACGGTTGAACTACACCTGTCAGTTTCAGTCGATAAAGTAGAACACTACTAAATAAAGCGATTTAAAAATTGGCGGGCTTGATAATTTAGATATTTGAAGTAACATTTTCCTATTTAACAACTTTTACTTACAACTACTAAACAAACATTAAGTTTAGTGAATATTTGTTGTAGGTAAATGTTGAAAAATGGAAGAGGTCACTTGTTTTAAATGAAAAATAAAACACATTTGTCTCATTATCTTTTAACTGCATATTCTGAACATAACAAGCACTATATCACACACTAAATTACTGAAAAATAAAAATATAATATGATAACCAACATAGCACATGGCAATGTTTTGTTATTAAAAAAACCGGATAAAGTTTTCATAAAAAGTCAAAGAAGTTAATTTATAAACACAATTGTTTTAATTTTTTAAATATCCCTTATTAATCCAAGGACAAATCATTCTAATTTTAATATTCTTATACTAATTCTCCCTTTCAGGCCTTTCCCATCTTTTTCAATCTAGAATAGTAGAACAGTGTAATGCCTATTTCAAGTACAATAAGCCTCCAGCTTCAATACAGGTGGGCCTTGAAACTCACTCTTATTAAGAAAGACATGTATGCACATTTCAAAAATCTCCACACCCAGGAATATCTAAAACAAAACAAAAATAAAGGTGCAGTGTGTATCTTAAAATTAAAAATTAATACAATTTATAACTTTTTTAAATTCTTACATTTTTTCTTGCAATAAAAGGTATAAAAATTTCAATAAAAATAGAAAACATCTGATTTATGATCTTAATAAGTGAACTATGCAAAAATTAACAAGTTAACCTAAATATCCTAAATATCATATTAGTTTTTGAATATATTTGGATATTATATATATATATATATATATATATATATATATATATATATATATATATATATATATATATATATATATATATATATATATATGTACATGCAATCAGACATTATTAAGCCCGAAACGTTACATTTCAAATGATATATGAAGCCCACTAGTCACTTACGAAGCCCGATTTCGGGCTTCCTAAAAACACAGTGTATAAATTCGTTTTAGAGAAGTAACCCCATCTGTATCGTTTAAGAAAAAAAGGGTGGGCTTCAAAATGTCGGAAAATACCTCCAAATATACGCCTGTAGTTCAGTGGTTTCAGCGGCAGAGGGCGCAATAGTCAAACGCGATTATATACAGATCATGTTAAACAAACCACCATTACGAAGCCCATCACGTCCGGCAACACTGTAGTCTCGGGAATAATTAATTATTTACCCATTTCAGGTTTATTTTAACGTTTAACACATTCGCTGCGGGCGCGTCATCAAATATGCGTGTTACGGTGCGTCGATTTTTTCACTTAAGTGATAAAAATTTATATTATTTTAAATTTTTAGATAAATTTATTTAGTTGTGAGAAGGAGGTAGTCATAAAAGTACCTGAAATATTTAATATAGGGAAGCGTATAATACTTGATTTCATTAGGATCACCAAAAATCTAAATAAAAAGTATTGAAAGTAATTTTAAAAAACCGACATCAAAATCGTGCAAATGCCATCACCACATTTTGACCAAATTTATATGGGACCACCCCTGAGGTACCCCCTTTCTAACAAAAAAATCATTAAAACTGAACAACGTGTGAAAATATTCCGACGAATTGAGAACCTCCTCCTTTTTTGAAGTCGATTAAAAATATATCTGATGAGGGTTCTATAAAAATTTATATTATTGAAGGGTGGGTTGTCCTACAGCACTTAGGCCTCACTAGATCTATTGTGCATCCTCCTGAATTAAGAGGCCCCTCTTAGTTTGTCAGCGAGCCTACAAATTTAATGTAGTTGACAACGTCGCCGAGAAGTGTTTATGTCGGCCGGTGTTAGCCAATGCTCGCTGAACACAAATCTTATGATAATTGAGAGCCTTGGGCAAGGGAAGAGGATTCTCTCATCTTCTTGTTGGCATCTACTGCAGAGTGCTGATTCTGGCAGTCCCACGCTATGGATGTGCTTCTGTGCTTGGCAATGTCTATGGTCAGGCATATATTCTGTCTAGTCATATTCAAGTTATTGTTTGCTGTTATGTTGCTTTAAAGCACCCTGATTACTCTGCAGCTTCTTGTTGTTTTCTATCTTTTCTTGAATTTCACAAGGAAATGTTATTTAAACAGGTTTGCCACTACCGATGAATAAGTCCAATTAAAGGACCAGGTCCAAAAAGTATTTGGTTGTCTGCCTTCTTGCCTAGTGAATCAGCAAAACGGTTACGTTTTGATGTGGTAACCTCTGATCCATCTTAAATTGATTACAATATTGATAGATGATCCTTCGGCCTAAGCTACGTGACATTCTAGTACTAACCTTGAGTAAATTATTAATGGTCTGTCCAGCGTGAGTATTTCTTGTCTGCTATCTCTATATTTGATACTGTTTAACTTCTTTTAATGTTATGAGTATCCCGTGAGCTCTATTTGAACTGCACTGAAATTATTGCTCAAAGTACATTTTATATTTAGGTTTAACGATGAGAACTGTCACATCCTAAGTCTATTTTTCTTTTTGAATCGTCGGTGTAAATATGAATTTTACCCTTATAACTTTATATGGCTTATGGAAGATATATCTCGCTGAGATGTGGTTCATATTCGTTTGAAAAAATGAAAGCGTATCGAGTGCCTCTCGTCAAAAGCGACGTCTCCCCAGATCCTACATCAGGTTCTATTCCAATTGTGCGAAGTCGTGTCATTGTCATCAAAGCAACCTGTTTGATTAAAATATCAAGAGGAGTGAGATGGAGAATGACTTTTACGGCTCCGGTTGATAGGTACATACAATCGATTGTTTGAGGAATAGTACAAATATAGTATACAGGGTGATTCCAAAGTTAATACTTTTTTTAAAATGTGTATTCATTAAAATAAACAATTTAAAAAAATCACATGGATTTAGGTCTGGTAGCCATGCAACTGGCCCATTTCAACGGATACACTTATTCTGAAAAGTAATGTTTAAATACTATCGTACTTTCCGACTAATGATATACCCAAATTTATATATTTTAATACGCAACTTTCTTTGTTTCGTAGCCACCGAGCTAAATCATTGGATTTTTCGTTTTTTTTTCCTATATTTATTTTGGACTTTGAAAAGGTTATTTATTTAAAAATAAAATTTACTTGAATAGTAATGTATTTAAAAAAGTTATGTATATGAAGAAGGAATTTATTTAAAAAACTTATTTATTTGAGAAGTTATTTATTTCAAAAAGTTATTTATTTGAAATATTTATTTATTTGAACAATTTATTAATTTAAAAAATTTATTAATTTGAAAAATTTATTAATTTGAAAAATTTATTAATTTGAAAAAGTTATTTATTTCAAAAAGTTAAGTTAAGTCTGAAACAGCGCTTGGCCCGAATTGGCACATCAAACTGCCGTTTAGGAATCTCGACAGTAAATGTCGTGATGGTATAGAGTTAGGGCATTTGTGCACAGAACAAAGATATCTGGGTTCGAAACCCACGAGTACATGCTTTTTCAAATCTCCAAGTATTTGTTTTTACCTTTGTGGTTCGGGGATGGCCTTAAAAATTCGTAGGGGGATTTTTGAGATTTTTTTACGAATTTTCAAATTATTTCTACAAATAATTTCAGATAATTCTGACCTTTCGGATTTCTATTTGCGATTTCCGATATATTCAATTCACAATTTTCGTACTTAGGTTTACGTCGCTTAACTTACATTGAAAACTTAACTCACGCAGACGAAGATATGAGCTTAGTATGCATCAATGCATTTCTCATACACACCGATGTTGTATAGAGGTATTTAAAGATTTGAGAACGAGCCTGAAAAGGCGCTTGGCCAAATTAACTACATACTGCTGTCTTTGTGTACAGAACAAAGATGTCTGGGTTCGAGTCCTACCAACGAAAGGCTTTTTCCAAATATCCAAGTATTTGTTTTTACCTTTGCGGTTCGGAGATGGACTTAATAATTCGTAGGGGTATATTTGAGATTTGTTTTCGAATTTTCAAATTATTTCTAGTTAAGTTATTTATTTGAAAAATGTATTTATTTGAAAAATTTATTTATTTGAAAAATTAATTTATTTGAAAAATTTATTTATTTGAAAAGTTAGTTATTTATATGAAAGTTATTTATTTGAAAAAGTTATTAAACTATTCCAAAACTTTGAAAATACCCTGTATAGAATTTACATAAATAATGTCAGAAATTAGCTGATGGCCACTGAAATCTCGAAACTCGTAGAAAAATATTTTAACTAAATTGTAACATCCTTCTGCAAATTGATAGTCTGTCACAATAGTCGAAAAATCAAAAACTTGTAAAAGTTATAATTTAGGCAACACCGCCGGGCTTCTAATAAACTGTGTGATATATATTTTGTTAAATATACACCACCGAAATAATAAAATATTACAATTTTATTTTATTTCCAAGTCCCGACCCCTCCCGCACAATCGGGCTTCGACTGGTCTACTAAATGGCTCCTTATATATGGTTTATACATATATACATTCTAGCACCCTATATATGTATATATAATTAGTACATATATACCTTCTAGCTCCATATATATCATATTAAATAAAAGTTGACGAAAAACAAATTTGTTAGCTTGAGAATGAGTAGAACTTGATGGTGTGACGTTTGCTTTTAACACGTTGGCTTCCAAGCCAAATTTCTGGATTTTGGTATGTGATAAGTTTGGTTTGGGTGACTTCTATACCGTGTGTCACCGTTGATATTGAGTATTTTTTTGCAATCAATTTTAAAAATGTATGGTTTCAATTTAAAGAAATTTAAACTAAAGAACCGATACTGAAATAGTCGAAATTGCCAGTGATATACATAAGTATGTAAACATCTAAAAATCGTAGTTAAGTTTGATATGAATTAATGATAGCTATTGTTATATTTATACATTTATTTTAACAAAACAAATACAATGTACAAACGTTAAGTACATCTGTAATCTGTAACATGTGGAGGGTGGGTTACCTTCACAGCACTTAGGCCTTATTAGGCCCATTTTGCATCCTCCTAAGATGATAGGCACCTCCTAGCTCGTGAGCCAGCCTACAGATTTAATATAGTTGACAACTTCGCCAAGAGGTGCTTCTCTTATATCGGCCGGGTTAGCCGATACTCGCCGAACACAAATCTTCTAATAAATGAGAGCGTCAAGCAATCGTAAAGAATAAGCTCAATGGTCTCATCTTCTTGCTCGCGCCCTCTGCAGAGTACGGATCCTGACAGCCCCATGATATGGAGATGCTTCCGTAATTGGCAAAGAGTTCAGTTTTGGGAATAGGCTACTTCAAGTTACCCGTTTGGCGAGTTACACGGGATATATTCGATTTATATTTTGACTTGTTCTTATGGATCATGCAACAAGTTTCTAAGAAAAATAAAGAAGGTAATGTTAATATTTCTTGTTTTAAGAACAGCGGTCTACATGAAACTAATCTGTGTGCTCCACATAAGAACCTTATTGCCCGTTTCTGCATTATAAGGACTCTACCAAATAATTCGGCAGAACAGACTCCTCAAAACTGAACAGCATAACGTAAATGAGAGTCAACTAACGCATAATTTGTAGTTTTTATTATGCCACAAGATAGTAAATTTATTATTAAAACAATTTTAAGGTAATATTATTTTTTTTTTTTGTTTATATATTTGATTGGATAATTTATGCGACAAGCTTGTTAGCTTGTTAGCTTGTTAGCAGAGCGCTCAATTTTATCAACTTTGCATGTTTCGACCATATCGCGACGAAATGGAAGCAACGTCTTTTTTTTTAAATATGAAAATTAAAAATACGAGTTTTGTTATTTATTTTAAATAGGTACTTTTTATTAATCTTATGGCCGAGCTTTTCTTTTCGCTATTTATTTTGTACTATTTTGATTATTATTCAGCAAAAAATTTAAAGTAGAATTACAAGAAAGTTCTTGTTCACGATTGTTCATCTTATTATATATTGTTTTTGAAAAAAAAAAAATAAACTAATATTTTATTTTTGCTCACCTGTAAGTCAAATGGCACTATCAATCATCTTTAAGTAGCCTCGGAACGCCAGGGCAAATAATAATAATAGCCGTCCCATATAAAAAAACCAGCCACATTTTGATTGAACTTTTTAGCCAGATTTCCTGATTTTAAACTTTTTTTTTATAAAATGAATTTGTAGTCGTAGGAAAAATATTGTACATCCCTTGTGTAAAAGTGATTTTATACACTTGTGTCCCACTCGAGTAAAAAAATTCAATTTTCATACTTGTAATGTAATACGCTATATCAGTTTAAGTAATACAAAAACAACATAGTTGGCTCGGTAGCGTAGTTGTCTAAGGCGTTCATATTCACTTGTAGGCAATTTTGTGGTTGAGAGACAAACAGCTTAGAATCCTACGGCAAACCAGGTGAATTTTTAATTAATTTGCATGGTTCGTTATAGAATTTGGTGTGTGCCGTATTTGCAGTAATTTAATTTCTATTAATATGACATCCATATTACAAATTCGCCATACTTTACCGCTTTGATGATAATGCTTGAGCTTTTTCGGGTTTTCTTCACCTTTAAGTCAAATAGCTCTATAAATCATCTTTAAGTCACTGAGTCACTAAGCGCCATAAAAATAATAGCCGTCCCTTCCCCACACAGGCTTAGAAGGCTTTAGGAAATTTACTCGCGAGATTGAATTAGGGAAAGTATTATTATAATACTTGTTAATTCTAAGATAATTAAAAAAAATAAATATTAAAAAAATTATCACTAGTTTTCATTTTACTTTATTGCAAAACATAAAAATATATAAATATATATATATATATATATATATATATATATATATATATATATATATATATATATATATATATATATATATATATATATATATACCTATATTTGCGCCGCTGTTTAGCCCGAGATAATATTAGGTCGTTGTTTAACCCTTGCTCGTATTAAATTTATTCTTTAATACATTTGCATCGCAGTGTGGCCCGAGATAATGATAGGTCGTTGTGTATCCCTTGCTAATAATAACCACATTCCTTTAATTTTCGCTCGGCTGCAGACTTTACGACATGTTTATGTTATCGCCATCAGCTTTATTGCATTCTTTAGCGTCGATCTTAATATTTCTTTTCAGGAGCGGTGTACCTTATGAGTTTACTTATCATTCACTTTTCGCGCTTTATTGGTTACCGGCAATTATTTATTTCATTTGTTGGTTGAGTGAAAATATTTCTTGAAATAAATTTACATTAAATAATTTCTAATGCTAATTAAAATTGAATTCTTTTATTTATTTAGTAAAGTGTTTGGAAATAACATATTATTAAGACACAATTTTATTAATTAACCATTTAAGTTGAGTACAGTTTTTAACATTTTTATTTTGATACACAATTTGAAGAAATATAAAACATAAAACACAATCACATAAAACTGTTATTTATTATTATAGTTTCAAAAATTTTAAAATAAATAGTAAAATGTTATTTTAAAATTTACATTTCAGAATTTTTTCTGTTAAGAATGAGATACAGAACAACTGAAGATTCTCTGATTAAAAATAAGACGATTGAACGAAATATGCTTGGATAAAATATTACTGCTTTCCGAAATACAGGGCGTTAAAGTTGAAAATTTAAAAAATATTATTGGCTACAGTTTTTTATTTCTCAGAATAATTTTATTAAATTCGGTAAACATTTTTCGATAAACATTTTTGGGGTGTCATAAAATACATCTATTAGTATAAATTATCGGGTACGTTGGTGTAACGGTCTAACGCGCTTATATTCATTTATAAGCAAGTTTATGTGTCAGAGACTGCTGGGCTTCGCATCCCAGACCAGACCATGTGGATTTTTAATTAAATTGCATGGTTCGGTATAGGATTTAATGTGTGCCGTATTAATAGAAATTCAATTTCTGTTGATATGACATGCAGATTAAAAAAATTCGCCATACATTACCGTCTCGATGATGGTGGATGAGGTTTTCCTCACCTGTAAGTCAAATGGCACCATCAATCATCTTTAAGTCGCCCCGGAGCGCCACAGCAAATAATAATAATAATAGCCGTCCCTTTCCCCGCACAAGCTCAGCTTTTGAGGTTAAAATTCACTCGTAAGGGGGTGAATTAGGGAGAGTATTATTATATTATTATTATTAAATAAACTTTACCAGTGGCGCACAACATGGATAAGGAACACTTTCGTACCCTACAAATTTTACGCGACTGACCAAAACCTTATTTGAAATATACTTTTACATATTTGATGTTTTTTAAATAAATTATGTACGGTTGTTAAGAACTCATAAAGTGATTGGTTTTCACGCTATTTACACTCAAATGTTGATAATAAATAGTATTTGTATGGTGTGTTACTTAAATATGTAGAATAAATTTACACGTGCGATTCTTTGAGTAATTTTAAGACAAAAAGTTTATATACACATGGGTCCGAAAATGCTTCGTTTTCAAGATACATGATAAACTTTTTTGAAAAATTTGAGTTTTTGGAAATATTTTAAATATTCCTTACTAATTTTGTCTTAAGTTGGCTCAGTTAAGGGGTTAATCTGTCTCTCAACTTGCTTAAATTTATGAAGTCCAGTGGCGTTCAGAGTTTCTTGTGTGGTCCAGAGATATGCAATTAACTTTATTTTTTTTTGAAAACCAAGCAATATACGAAAAAGATTTAAGGGACAAAATAGTTTAATAAAGTTGAAAGCTAAATTAGGTCCTTAAAACTAAAAATAAGACTGCCAAATTTCAACAAAATTGGACAGAGAATATTTAAAATATTTAAGAAGAGTCATTATTTTTTAAAGTTCAACACCCTTTACATTGAAAACGAATTATTTTCGGACCCACGTTTATATAAATGTTTTATCTTATCTTAGAATTGTCGGTTAAATTTATTGTATATACTTAAGTAACACCTTGTACATACAGGCAAACATAACAATTAAACTACTAAACATTCTGTGCATAAAAATAAGACCACTAAATAAAACATTCTTAGTTAAAATGTTACTCTTTTCCGCGATATACGGTATTAAAGTTGAAATTTCAAAAATTATTAATGGCTATAATTTTTATTACTCAGTATAATTTTACAAAATTTGTTGGGAATTTATAAAAAAATAAATCTTCGAAACCTTAAAATTTAAAAATAGATTAAAATGTAGAAGTATATACCTTTGAGTGTAAATATCTCGTAAACAAATCAGTTTCTGAGTTCCCAGCTAGAGTACACGTTTTTTTTTAAACATCAAAATAATTAAAATTATAGTCCAAACAAGTTTTCGGGCAGTGACGTAAAATTTAAAAGGGAATAAGGTGTCACATAAGCTACTGGCAAAGTTTATTTAACTATTTTTTTTTTAGCTGGTATGTGTATCTTATAACACCAATTATCGTTTGCCAAATTTAGTAAAATGTTTTTAAATTTTTATATTTAACACCACAAAACATAAACCATATTACACTTGCAACAAAATAAATTTAATAATAATGCATTCTTATTCCTTTTTAGTTCAATTTTGATTTAGTTAACATAATATTACGTAGTGTATTAAATTACTAATATAATTAGCTTTCAAATGAAGTGTCACACTTTACCATAGGTTATCATTTTTTATCCCGCTAGAAGGCGCTAAAATTAAAAGGAACGCAATAAACAGTAAATATGGCTGAATTCCCTATTAAGAAACCTTTCCGACGATGTATCATACTTGGTACTTTTCCTATTTAAATTGTATTGGTTGGATTGACGTATGAGAGAGGAATCACATATGACAGTTGAGGATATTATAGAAAGATACCCGCCTTGAGCTGTTTCTTTAAAAAAAAATTACTTTAAGATATTCTGAGATACAGCTGGTCGCCATGCTTAATAAATCATCCTGTATATGTAATTACCCCTGAGCTATCCCCTTTTTAACAAAAAACGAATGATAAAATTCAGCTAACGTAGTAAAGAATTATCGCTGAACATACATAAAAAAATATTCGGACGAATTGAGAATTTCCTTCTTTTTTGAAGTCGGTTAATAAAAAGTCAAATTATTTGTCAGCGTTATTATTAAAACAGAAATGTAAACAACTACTGTTAATCACTCTTTCTTTATAAACATATAATATTACTTATTATTTGTTATTGTTTGTGTTCGAACTGTTTCTAAATACCAGGCTACACAACGACCGTAAAATGATCTGCGATTTCTGTTCTAGATACACTTACTTAGCGCGCCACCAACAGGCGACTCCTATGAACTATTTTGTATAAAAATATGGCTATACGAGCCCATGTTAAGCCCTCCTTAAATTTTAAAGGATAGAGTCTTACAGTATTATTCGCCGATTGGCAATGATATACACGTAAAACGTTGTTCAGCCCAGCAGTGGGCCGAACAACGTCATTTCGGGCTGTACAAAGTACTGATTGTGTATAGAATGGGCTGCACAATGACCGTTTCTATGTCTATATATATATATATATATATATATATATATATATATATATATATATATAACTAACCAATTATTGGGGAATTCAGCAAATAATATGTGAAAGAAAACTATTTTTACTTCATCCAAGCTTTCGGAAATTTATTTCATTTCCATCATCAGGGTAGACTACATATAATGTTGGAAAATAGTTACAATGGACCAAAATAAACTAAAGTTACTACTTACAATAAGTTGAGATTGTACACTAGATGTTCTAACAAATTTGTGTATATTTTTCATTAAATAGTCAACCAAATTTATGAATTATAAATTAAAATTACTAAAATTAAAGTTATTTCTTTTTTAATACAGTTTCAATATACTCTGTTGTTCAATGTGTAATTTATTTGTCACTAATTTGACATTGTCAAAAATGGCATTTCACTTAAAAAAATTGCATGACATTTGAATGAAAGAAAAAAGGAAAAAGATTTCTTTTTAAAATTAAAATTATTTTTTTATAAATTCATTATAAAATAACTTATTACAAGGAGTCAAGAGATGACACAAAATGTTAATTTCGTAACGGTTTGTCTTTTGATAAAAGATTTTGGTAAATTTCACTAAGATGTTGTAGGTCTGTTTTTTGTGAAATTTACCAACCTCATAATCCAAACAAACGCTGTTGAATGCAGACCATATGAAACATATATGCTCGAAGAATTCAACACACAACATTCAACACAAAAATTTATTGATCTGGACCCGGCTCTAAGAAGCAGTTCTTCGAAAAAAGGAGATGAGACGTTAAGCGAGTTTGATGCTGACATTATGATTTTTTAACCAATGTGGAGTGGATGACGCTTAAGACGTTAACCAATGAAGAGTGGATGACGCTTATGACGTTAACCAATAACGAGTGGATGACGCTTATGACGTATTATTTGTCATAGAACTTTCTTATCGGTTAAGATAGTGCAGGTTACAGGGACGTCTCTAGGAGTTGCATGAAAATTATTAATGAATATTGGAATATGAATGTATATTGGATGTAATGCTGATTGTAACGATGAATGTAATTTGTTGAACGTAATTCATCATTAAGTTACTAAATCTAGATAGACTGGCACCTCCGTCAACGACTCCTTATCACACGTTTTTTTCGCTTCTGAATCTACGTATTCATTACCCACTATACCAGTATGTGTTTTTGCCCATATTAAAATTATATCCTTATTTGAAGATTTCCGGGTAAAAAGCCTGCGCTTTATTAGATTTAATAGCGAATTTTGATAAAATTTATATGAATGAAAATAAATTATTTGAAAACAAGATTTAAAGTCAACTTTCATTAACTGGATTTAATTCGCAACAAAATAATTTTTTACTGCCGCAAAATATTCTGCTATAAATATGGAAAAAAATCCGGAAGTAGATGATGTTCGACGTGATTGGCCGAAGGAACGAAAATAGTACATTCTGTATTTTCTTGCCTTCTTGATCCATCTGTAAATATTTTAGTTAAATCATTGTATTTAGATAAATATCAAACCTTCCCACCGACAATTATTTTGTTTGAAATGTCTAAGTTACTTATTGGTCTACATAATGGTGTTTATAATTTTTAGGAAAATCAAGTTTTTTGGGCAATGCTTAAATGACAAATCGTTTTCAAAAAACAAATTGATGAACCCAATTTGTCACTCTTCATATGAATCAAACCTATAAATTTGAATAACTTAAAAGCCGGTAGCACCTAATTTAATAGTTAGCAATAATTTTCTTAATAGTTTTAACTGAATAATGATCCCAATGCAGACGCAACAAGGTTGAATACTGGTAAATTCGACATAGCTTAATGAAATAACATGTAGTGGTTTATAAGTAGTAGATAGTGTTCAAGTTTTTGTATTCAAGCTTATACAGTGTGTCTACTTAAGTTGGAACCATATGGAAACCATTTTTATTATTGATTTTAGGAAAAAAAGTTATTCTTGATAAAAAGTCCTGCATGACCCAAAACCTAAAATACAGTCATCACATATCAAATTTTTCAAGCCGTATACGAGGTTTGTCAAAAAATATGAATTTTGCTCAAGAGTAAAGTACGTTTATTTTTGACAAAATCGAAAATTTTTATTAAAAAAGTTGATTAGAATTGAATATTACATTTAAATATGCAATAACACCGATCTATCTGAAAAAAGAGATTTTCTTATTTACACTCTATACATTGATTGTAAATATCTGAAAACGTTATAAATTACGTTAGCTACTATAAACATGATACGCTTTCCTTTTGTTGATGTTTGTGAAGAATTTAGCAAATTTCTTAATGAAAATTTTCGATTTTGTAAAAAAATAAACGTACTTTACTCTTGAGCAAAATTCATGTTTTTTGACAAACCTCGTATACGGCTTGAAAAATTTGATATCTGATGACTGCATTTTAAGTTTTGGGTCATGCAGGACTTTTTATCAAGAATAACTTTTTTCCTAAAATCAATAATAAAAATGTTTTCCATATGGTTCCAACTTAAGTAGACACACTGTATAAAATAAAAGTATTATCAAAGTTTTAAAAATAATTTAAGATACCTTATCACAACTTATTACCAAATGTAAAAAATAAATTATGCAGATATATTTGTCTTCTTTTTAAATTTCTTTATTTCTTCTTTATTTTTTTCTTCTGGTATTAAGTTTCATTTAAAGGTTCTGTCATATGCCCAGAGGTTTACCAAACCTGGATATTCTTCCTTATTGATTTGGCTACGAATAAGACGTTAACCAATGAAGAGTGGATGACGCTTATGACGTTAACCAATGACGAGTGGATGACGCTTATGACGTATTATTTGTCATAGAACTTTCTTATCGGCTACGATAGTGCAGGTTACAGGGACGTCTCTAGGAGTTGCATGAAAATTAGGAATGAATATTGGAATATGAATGTATATTGGATGTAATGCTGATTGTAACGATGAATGTAATTTGTTGAACGTAATTCATCATTAAGTTACTAAATCTCACTAAAGTAAGCTATCTAGTATGTTTGAAGATACATTTTGTTACCAGTAATAGTTTTTCTTTATTCTAAATTACTTCCTTATTTTCCATTGCAAGCTCTCTGATCTTACTCCTTTTACGTCTTCGTCCTTACTCTCATGAATCAACCTAATATGCTTACTTCCAATTTTTTCAGACTTTTCTATGTTAACCTCGTTAGTATCAGAGTCGTAAAATAACATAATATTTATTTTATAAAGATTAAACTGTAAGTAAATAGTGGCAAAAAATCAATCATTTAAGATGTGGAATAAAAAATGGATAGTACGCTTAAATAGTGACAGATGACAACCGATGACAAATTCAATGTCTTGTTTGAACACTTACTTTGATTTTCTTTTACTATACGGAGAATGGTCGCACTGCGCAGCTTTCTGAGTGCCTTTTAAAAGGAGATAGAAAACTCCGCCATTTTGGACTCTTATTACGTGTTGCCTACATCTTGGCGCAATATTTTTAATAGGTTCGTTTTAATCATCCGCTTCTGCTTCGGAATTGTCGGTCTTCTTGTTTTAATCTGACAGGTTAGAATGACTGAACCGTCAATTTCGGAAGCAGAAGCGGATGATTAAAACGCACCTGATATTTTGCTTGCTGCTGTCAGTGTCAGTAAATATTAATTTTAGAGTCACAGTTTATTGCTAAAGAATCAGTTAGCTCACTCGGACCAGTTGAAAATTCCAAAATAACATCCACTCCAGGGATACAAATTCAGGATACGCAGAAGACTGCTGTTTTATTAAAGGCGGTTGTCATATATTTTATTATCTGAGTTGCGCAGTGTATAAACTGGAACATTGAGATTAAAAGTGCCGACGCAGAGTGAGCGATCTGATTCTTTAGCTATAAACTGTGTCATAGGGTTCAAAATAGCCGCGCCCTATGTTGGGCGTGTCGGACCTCTCTCTTGCCTCGTATAGTAATCAAAGTATGTGTGTTTGAACAATAACGACACATAAGATGATAGTTTTATGTTCTTTTAGGCTAACTTCCATGGCTCTTGTCGTTTCTCTTAAGGCGGGTACATATATGAGCACGTACGCATATGAGGCAAGCCGAGGCCAAACCGAATGCCTTCGTGCGGCGCATTTTGTACACACGAATAGTAAACGCACGAGGCACTGTTCGCTACCGACCCAGTGATTTCGCGAACACGGAAGCGTACACCCAGAACACTCGTGAAATTAAAACAAAAATGGAGGACTGGTAGATGAGTGCCTGTTTTATTATTTTGTCTTGCTTTCCATAAAATATCTCGCTGATTATATGCACCAGGAGAAGCAAAACCTTTTCCTGGCTCCACTTCATGCAAAATAAACCTTAAAAACTGGCAATAATCTATTCGGTACAAATTCCCCGTGCAGACTGAGCACGCCTTTATGTACGGTTTACTTACGTATCACAGTTTTATGCTTTTCTAAAGATAGGAATATTATTCCATTGCATCAAACGGAACAGTGGAACAAAGAACGATTGGTCCAAATTGGGCTATAACTGCAGGACTATAATGAATGGCGTCAATTTTACGTTGCAATAATAGCAGGTAATTATTGAGCAAATAGAATCTTTATAAGAGGCTGTAGCACACTAGTATAAAGCACCTATCTTTAGAATACTTTAACTTGTCATAGATTATGTCAAAAACTTTTTTCAGACTTACCATATATCCGCCAAGGACAATCAATGATGTTATGAAGTTCTCTTAAAATTTTAATGGAGCGTAAAAATGTGATCTGTCCGAATGGTATGACAAGTCTGTCAAAGTTTAACAAAAATATTAACTGTTTAACTTCTAAAATTCAGAATAAGTTGTAAGATGCAAGTATATTTTTACTTTCAATTATCTCTCTTCAACAGCAGTACCCTTCAGCGGGTATCTCTTTTCGGTTTTTTACCTTAGGTATCCTTAAACGCCAGAGGCAGATTTAGTTCCTCGCAGCCTTCTATATTTCGTTGTTTTCAAGGGTAACACTACGTGAGTTGGGATATTTTTGAGAATATTTTGATGTTTCTTTGGAATTTCCATAACTTGTAAAGAAAGATTATTTAACAATATAAAGAGAAATTTTATAAACATTTTCTTTTTTTGGGTTAACGTTGGCATCGAAATGACTCTATTTGCCACAAACATTTGCTTTGTTTCCGTAAGATGAAATCAATTCTGCATATGTCATAATATATGTTTCTACAACTACATGGATATTAGCTATTCCACATACTACAAAACGAAAAAGTGTATCATTGCGTTCATCCGAACGAATATAATTCATATCCATTCTATCTAGTGTTACGCAGGTTTTTGGTATCTCAATTTTTTTTACAATAGCAAAAGGAGACTGGACAACAAAATTTAACTTCGGCGCAGGAGGCTGGACAGCGACGATTAGCTCAAAAGAAGGAGGATGGACGTCAACGCTCACCTCCTGCAAAGGATCCTGGACAAAAAGTTCAGCTCCCGCACAGGTGGCTGGACAGCGACGCCCACCTTTAAAAAAGGAGAATAGACACAGTAGTTTACCTCCAACTAACAGGTCCAAGAGGCCAGAGAATCTCTGGGTCTAAAGCAAAGAGGAGGAAAATGGATAAACTGCAGGCAGGCAGTGCTACGGCAACCGCCACCCTCAGCAAACTGCCTCGCTCCTAACTAAACCAAAGCGGTTTAATTAAGTCCTTATCCAACGACAATAGTTCTGTTTCCACAAGAGGCCAGGAACACGACGCAACTAGAAACATGAAAAGGCCGCAATCTCACACCTCTTCCGAGGTAACGCCCCGGAAGAAAAAAAACCCAGACAGGACCACAAAGTTCAGTCTGGGATATGCTACAAGGATGACGTTACCTAAAACTAGCTATAATAGAAAAGGATAACCCTTCCGTTAAGATAACTACCAAAAGAGAAATCTTTGTCAAAAAAAAACTAATAGGAAAGCTGGACAAAACAATTGTGTCTGCCTTCTGCAGCAAAACCAAGCCACACATATTCAGGTCTTGGACGCACTCTGGAGAAATCATCAGAGTAACGAGCGACGATGACCTGACGTTGGAATGGCTAAAAACCAAGGTACCAACCTTAAAAATATGGGAAGGAGCAACACTTGCAGTTTTATGGATGAATGAGCTTCCCAAGCTCACCAAAGCCTCTTTCTGGATCCTTTGACGAGAAAGAGATTGTGCTCAGGCGACTTGAGGGGCAAAACCCAAACTTACATATGGCGAAATTGTAAACCTTCCACGATGAAAAAAAAGACCCTAAGGGCCATTTCTTCGTCTTTGGCATCGGAGACGAAGACAAATCAATAAGAATGAGCTATGCGTTCACCCCATTGTCTATAAGGCCAAAGGGCGAAAAAGTGGCTGGCGGGGCCCAGTAAAGACTGCTTGGTAAAGGACTCTCTTCCCCCCAATTTAAGTCAACAGTGGAGGACGTCGAGCCAGAAAAAATGGCAATCGATGATCTCCAGCAAGGAATCTTTAAGGAGCCAGAAGAGACCACCCCTGCCTCTTTTGGAGGAAAGGATGGTCGAATAAATAACCACCTTGCTGTCCAATTTTCAACGGAGGACCGGGAAGCAATAAAAGATGTAACGATCATACAATGTAACTTGCAGCACAAATGAGTGTGACTACGGCAACATTATGCTGCCGTCTTGATGAGCTGCAAGATACAATAGCACTCATCCAGGAACCCTGGATAATAAAACTCAAAATTTTTGGTCTTAAAAATCTGAACGGTTCAATTTTTAGCTTTCCCAGCAATCAACAACCTAGGACAGTGTTGTATACTATATTCCTTGCTACGGCCTACACGTTATATACTATGTACCTGGCTTTTGATAATCAATGTCATTACGACTAAAATATATATAACGTAAAGTCAAAAGAGTTTAATTTCAACATAATAATTTGGCGACAGAGGAAAAGCAGAATCTAAGGCTTTATATCTTTAAAACCAAACAATCTTCAAGAAAGAACCACACTCGAGACGCAGCTAAATGGCTGAAACTAATTTAGCCCCACTGATAGAAGCGCTCAGTGGATTAGTCTTCACACTTCAAAATTAAAATAGACCCAGCACAAGTAAGAGTGTTAAGGAAGTTCTCCAAACACAAGCTCTTTCCTTTGAACCTTTTGACGAAAATAATGAAAATTTCAATAGTTATTCCCAAAGGTTAGATAATTTCTTTAATCTTAAAGGTCTAACTGAGGATGACAATGATACAAATGACGCAAAAGTAATGATGTTAACTAATTGTCTAGGTAGTAAATATTACAAACTTCTATCTAAGTACATCCCCAGATTTGCCAGCATCAAAACATACACAGAACTCATGACGCTACTTAAAAACCATCTTGCACCTAAAAAGAATGTTTCATCACAACAACATCGGTTTTTCTCAAGAATACAGACTCTAGGGGAATCTATTGCCGACTATGTTGCTGAACTTAAGGACTTATTGAAAGACTGTGAATTCAAGGCAGAATGTAACAATGATAATTGTTCGCAATCCATGCTAGATATGTTACTCAGGACACAATTTATTCGAGGACTATTAGACGCAAGTACCCGAGAAAGAATACTTCAATTAACAAATATTTCTTTTGAACAGGCAAAAGAAATTGCAATTTCTATTACAATGTCTAGAACAGAAAATCGTGAAGTTTATCATAGTTCCTCATCTGGTCCTGCTACTATTAACGCAGTAAATTCTCACGTACAACAAAAAACGTCCAGTTCCAATAAAAAACATTATGTCGATAAAAAGGGAAGTAAATACCGAAACAACATTAATTTAAAAGAACTTGGACTTATTGGAGTATGTTTACATTGTGGAAAAAATCATTCAACACAGAACTTTTTTTCTACAGAAAATTTACAATGTAAACGGTGTCATAAAAAGGGACACATAGATAAAGTTTGCATAACATCTTTAACGAGACAAAGTAAATTAATAAATAATATTGATCACAATTCTGAAACTTCTGGTGATTAATATTCCATAAATCAAGTCATCGATGTGTATGCTAGTACTGCATCTGTATTTGAACCAAAAATGTATGTCCAAGTCCAAATTCAAAATAAACCCTGTAGTTTTGAATGTGACACAGGAAGTCCAGTATCAATAATCTCCAAAAATGATTTCGAAGCCCTCAATTTGAATATTCCTATGCAGAAAATGAACGTCTGTTTTAGATCATATACAACATATTTTCAAACCCCTCGGAGTTATTAATGTTCCTGTTTTATACAACAATAAAAACGTAATGGCAGATCTTTACATCGTACCAGAATATGATAGTCCTATTTTAGGTAGAAGGTGTCCATGATATTTCACTAATCAACACAAATCAAACTGTAATTAGTAAAATTTTCGAACAATTTCAAGATGTTTTTAGTCCTGAAGTTGGTAAAGTTCCAGATTTCCAATGTTTACTTCAATTACGATCAGATGCTAAACCAATTTACCTTAAACCCCGACGAGTTCCTTACGCTCTCCAACAAGAAGTTGAACGAGAATTAGATACATTAGAAAAGGAAAATATAACTAAAACCGACTATTCAGAATGGGGAACACCGTTGGTCATCGTTAAAAAAAAGAATGGCAAAATACGTCTTTGTGCCGATTACAAGGTCACTGTTAACAACCAACTTATGGAAAACCACTACCCGATTCCTAGAATTGAAGATATTTTCAATAAAATGAAAAATGGCGCATATTTCTGCAGCTTAGATATTTTCAAAGCCTATCTCCATATTTCAGTTGATGATATCACTTCAAAAATCCAGGCTATATCTACACATAGAGGAACGTATTTAGCTAACAGGCTATTTTTCGGAATTAAAACCGCACCAAATGAGTTTCATAAGATAATTGACCAGATCACCCAAAATTTAGATGGAACAACCGTATATTTTGACATTTTGGTTCAGGGTTCGACTGTTGAAGAGTGTAAGTGCCGATTAATCACAGTATTAGAAAAACTGCGTAGATATAATTTACACCTCAATAAAGAAAAATGCAGATTTTTTGAGAATGAAATTAGCTACTTAGGTCATACCATCTCAGCTAGAGGCCTTCAAATTTCCGACGATAAAATTAAAGTGGTGCAAAATAAAATGCACCTAGACCTAAATCACCTGAGGGAGTCCAACAGTTCCTGGGCTGATTATGTATTATACCAAGTTTATACCGAATGCTTCTACTCTCCTGTATCCACTGAATCAGTTACTAAGAAAAGACGTTCCTTTAAAATGGACAACTGCTTGTGAAGAGGCTTTTAAAAGAGCTAAAGAAGAAATAGCTAGTGAACGAGTTCTGATGCCTTTTACACCTGAACTAGAAGTTACCTTAGCAACTGATGCTAGTCCGTATGGATTGTCCGGAATTTTGTCACATCGCTTAGCTGACGGAACAGAAAGACCGGTAGCATTTATATCTAGATCCTTAACTAGAACGGAACAAAATTAGAGCCAATTAGACAAAGAAGCCACGGCCATCTATTGGTCTTTAAAAAAACTATTTCATTATTTATACGGACAAAAATTTACATTAATTGTTGATAATAAACCTCTTACTATCATTTTAAATCCACAAAAACAATTGCCTACATTGTCGGCACCAGGATGATACGTTATGCTCAGTATTTATCAGGATTCGACTATAATATTGAATACCGGAATACCAAAGATCATTTAAATGTAGACTACCTGTCCAGAAACCCGCTCAAATTAAGTCCAGATGCAGAAAATCACACAGATGATACTTATATCTCCAATATTGAATTGCTACACAAAATCAGTACAGACACAGTCACATCACTCGAAATAGCAAATGAAATTGAAAACGATCCGGAACTATCAAAACTCAAATTGGACGTACTTCGTGGAACTATAAGAGATCCAGAATTATCCCTTCAGAACGGAATTCTTTTCAGAGGTAATCGAGTCATTATTCCCAAAGCGCTGCAACCTGATATATTAGGAGAACTGCACTCTACTCATATAGGGATCGTGAAAATGAAAGCACTGACCCGAAATTATTGCTACTGGAAAAATATCGATTCAGATATAGAAAACATGGTAAAAAGTTGTTTACCTTGTTGCAATGTCATGAAAAATCCAGCTAAGGCTCCACTACACCGTTGGGAAATACCAGAACTAAATTGGCAACGGGTACATATTGATTTTGCTGGCCCATTCTTAAATCACCATTTCCTTCTTGTTGTTGATGCCAAGTCAAAATGGCCAGAAATAATGATGATGCAGTGCATTCCAACCACAGCTAAAACAATTTACCTTATAAGGGAAATTTTTAGTAGAATGGGTCTTCCAGAAATTCTAGTAAGTGATAATTCTTCACTTTTTAAATCCAAAGAATTTATAGAATTCTGTCAACGAAATTGCATTAAACAACGATTTATTGCACCAGGCCATCCCGCTACAAATGGTCAAGCGGAATGATATTGCCAGACGTTAAAAACTAAACTTAAATGTATAATGAATTAACCGGGAGATTTGCAGGAGAAATTATGTACATTTTTATTCAGATATCGAGTAACGCCATTATCGTCAGGAAAATCGCATTCAGAAAACTTATTTGGGAGGAACGTGAGTGAACAACCTGATTTTGGGAAAAGTTATAACCTAGGGGATAGGGTCCAGTCGAGAAGTTATTCAACTTATTGTAAATAGAAGTATGGAACCATTATAGAACGTTTAGGGATATTGCATTATTTAGTGAAACTGGATGATGGATATACTGTTAAACGACACTACAATCAAATTCAACTCTGTCAAATTAAAAATCTATACCAATCTACAGTTGAATCTATTCCGTTTACTTTAAACGAAACTATCGCCTCTACTTCAAATCGTAAAAAAAAAAAAACTGAAACTAGAAAAACAAATGACATCACTCTTCCACATAATGATGAGTTAATTAATGAAACAAATAGCCCATTACATCCAAATCGACCTACCCAAAATGAAGCCATCCGGTTTTCCAACAGTGAAAGCACAGAAACTCCTACATTCGATGCCATCGATTTAGATCATCAGCAGAACACCGAATTAAGGCGATCCACACGCATTCGAAAACCAGTAGAACGTTTAGGATTTTAATATATTTTAATTTTAATGTTGTTAATATATATTTTTTTTGTATAGGAAAAACTAAGGGGGAGAAACTGTTGTATACTATATTCCTTGTTACGGCCTACACGTTATATACTATGTACCTGGCTTTTGATAATCAATGTCATTACGACTAAAATATATATAACGTAAAGTCAAAAGAGTTTAATTTCAACATAATAGACAGCCATTTACATTCCTAGGAAATACAAATCCTACTTAATGGCACACCTTTTCACCTTCAATTTAACTGCAGTTAGTATGGAATATGCCATCAAAAGGGAAGAGAGAACGTTAATCCTAGCATCTGCATACCTCCCCTCTGATGCAACCAAGCCACCACCTAGTAAAGAGATGGAAGATCTGATTGAATACTGCCTAAAACAGAAGTTTGAGCTAATAATAGGTTGGGACTCAAACGCTTATCACTTCAGTTGGGGCAGTAAGGATAACAACGTTAGAGTCACTTTATGATTGTATAATTATGAAAATTCTTTGTATTTTGAATAAAGGTACTACACCAACATTTTTAAACTTTCGCAGTAAAACACTTATAGATATTACTTTATCCATTACTGGTATCTATAAATCAATTCTAAGTGGCAAGTGTCTGATAACATTTCGATGTCAGACCACCGCTGGTTTACATTCAAAATAAACTTGATGTTGCCGACCTCCACGCTATCTCGGAACCCTAGAAAGACTAACAGGACAACCTATGCCCGCCTTCACCAAGAGTCTCTGAGAAAGATGGAGGCCGAAACACCAAACAATAACAATGCTTTAGAGAATACTCGAACACTATCCAAAGCACAATAAACAATTCCTATAAGAAATCCTGTCCTCAAAGGCTGGTCCAACACGATCAAAAGACTACCGCATGGCGGTGTCACGAGTTCGATCACCTCAGGAAGATGGCCCTGAAATGCTTTAAAAAGGCAAGAACCACAAAACTCAAAGAGGACTGGGACACTTACAAATCTCGCCTCAGATAATACAAAAAAGTCATTAGACAAAAACAGAGATATGCATGGAGATCTTACTGCAAAGAAATCAAAGATTTTCCGCAGACAGCGAGGCTGCGAAAAGCTTTCTTAAAAGATGCACACTGCCAATCTCAAAGATCAAACTTTTGCTGTCAACACACTTCCCCGACTCGGACATCACAGACGTGGCCGTCTGGGCAGAGGAATAATACAACCCATCTGTCTCTGATTGGCAAACTGCCATACACATTGTAGACGATAAAAATATTAGATGGGCACTATTTAGCTTTTCTCCATTTAAATCGCCAGGACCTGACGGTATCTATCTAGCCTTACTTTAGTTGGGGTCTGAGGTATATCCCAAAAAATGGAGAAAGGTAAAAGTTTTAATAATACCCAAAACTGAAAGGATGGAATACACTGTCCCAAAAACATACCGATCAATAGTCTGACATCGTTTTACATGAACACATTGGAAAGGCTATGTAAAAGGTACATAAGGAGTTCTCCTTGGGTGCAGAATGTGTTTTTGATAAAACCACCTTCCCAAAGATAATACACTCACTAACCAACAGGAATGTTCCACATATGGTTAGTGGGTGGATACATAAAGCCAGCAGTAAACATAAATGTAGAAGAAGTGAATATAAGGGGATGTCCACAGGGAGGGGTGCTATCACCTCTACTGTGGAACATAGTCTTTGACACAATCATCAGCCGCCTCAATAATGACAGTCACTACACAATAGTATATGCAGATGACCTGATAATTCTGCAAACAGGGAATTTTGAGAACAAACTCTGCAAAAGAATACAAGTAGCTCTAAAAATTATAGAACAGTGGTGCAAGGACTATTCACTGTAAATCCTAAGAAGACAGAAATGGTTTTTTTCACAAGGAAAAGGATGAAAATAGTAATAAAACCTCCAGAACTCCTAAACACAAAACTAAACTTTGTAACAGAGGTAAAGTACCTAGGTCTCACCTTTGACAGCAAGTTAACATGGAACTCGCATTTAAAAAATGGCGTCAAAAGAGCATACATTGCTTATGAACAATGTCGCCGAACCGTGGGGTGCACCTGGGGTTTCTATCCCAGGGTCGTCGCATGGACTTACACGGCTATCATAAGACCTATGCTAACATACGATGCAGTTGTCTGGATACCAAAAACTCAAAAATTAACAGCTATCTGTAAACTAGAACAAATTCAAAGACCAGCATGTCTCAACATAACAGGAGCCATGAAAACAACACCGACCAGAGCCATGGAAGTCATTCTTAGTCTCATTCCTTTTGATATTTATATCAAGGAGGTTGCTCTGACGACAACGACATGCCTCCGCACGGTTGGAATAGAACCTGATGTAGGATCAGGTGAGGCGAGACGTCACTTTTAGCAGGAAGCGTCCGATATGCTCCCACTGCTTTTAGCAAACATGAACAAATAGAAGAGCCGGAAGTGGTACGTATCAGTTAAATGTACACCGATGGTTCTAAAACAAAACAAGGCTCAGGATGTGGAATATACTCCAGATTCTTAAACCTAAATATAAAATTGGCTGTAAGCAATAATGCCAGTGCAGTTTAAACAGAGCTAACGGGATTCTCATAGCAGCAAAAGAAATTACCAGAAACAATATAACTGGAAGGAACAAGCTCATCTATACTGCCGTACTAAGCGCAGAAGCTGTAACTGCATATTTAAGGGAAATTGACATTTGCCCACCATGTGATAAACTCAGGGTACAAAATACACTTTTTACTAAGGTATTAAGGCGGTATTTTGGCAGTATAACTTTAAAATATCAATTTATTTTCAGCAATATCTACAAATCTGAGCAGAAGTATTAACATAAAAGTACCAATATCTCGGAATGAGCATTATGTTAGTTACCACTTCTGCGCTTAATAAGGCAGTATATAGATAGCAGACAAGCACTACTCACCCTAAACAGACCACGAATTTATTTAGGGTTGGTACTAAAATGTCACGAAGCTTTGGCCAAAGTATCCATCAACAATGTGGTCACCTTAAGTTGGAATAAAGGTCACGCCACACGAAAGATAATCGTCCTGCTGATTCACTAGCCAAGAAAGTAGCCAACCAAATACTTTTTGGATCTGACCCTTCTATTGGTCTGAAAAAATCGGTAGTAACAGACCTAATTAAAGAACATTCCTTTGTGAAGTAAAGATGGGATGAAACAAAGAAACTGCAGAGTTGCCAGGTAGCTCTTAAGTTATCCTGACAATACTGCAGCAAACAAATACTTGACTATGACTAGACAGAATCTGCGCCTAGTCACAGGTATTCTGACTGGACATTTCCAAGTACAGAAGCATCTCCATATCATGGGGCTATTAGAATCCGCACTCTACAGAGGGTGCGAATAAGAAAAAGGGACCATCGTGTATTATCATTTTTAATTGTTCGACGCTCTCATTTAAAAGAAGATTTGTGTTCGGCGAGTATCGGCTAATACCCCGAGGGTTGAGAGCCTACCGAGCGCGTCTCCGGGTGGTGGATAAGGGACGCTCAGAGTATCTGGCTAGTGGCAGCTATACGTATGGTGGGGAAACTTACATAACCCCAAAATCCTTTGCGAAAACAGTCGCCGCGAACCAACTCCTCAAGTTAAATCATAACGCGACCCGTACCGAGGACTGAATGATACCTGGGTCAAGGTATTGTAAACGGAGCCTCTGGGACATCAGGTCATCTTCCAGAGTATCACTATCTTACTGCGGCATGTGCGGTTCTGCCGTAGCGGACTGTTTCTCCCTAGCTACACGTGGGATCATATATGAATTCTAAAAACAACAAACAAAATAACAGCGAAATGCAACAAAAGTCAACAGCGTCAACCTCGAAAGGGGATAGATACTATGAAGGCAACGTCTCTGGCGAAGGCTAAAATGCTAGCAAAAAAGCGTAAAGTCATCGTCTCCTGCCCGGAAGAGGTACACTTTGCCCGTCTAGGTGGACACTCGATAACGAGGCTAAAGGAGCTCTTGAAAACTGGCCTTGATTACACAGCCGCAAAAAGGTAGGTTGTCAAGGAACATTTTTAAAGGGCCCAAACAAAGCCCCAAAGTCCCCAGAGGCTAGAGCGTCAAGATACAGCGAAAGAAGCTGCCAAGCAAGTCATAAATCTCAAAAACGCCAAAGGTCGACAGAAACAACACCGCCGCAAGTTATCCGACTGAGAAAGATGGCCAGGACGGACGAAGTATCGTTGAAAAAGGTCCTTACCTCAGTGGCGACAGTCAATATGCACATCAGCCAACCAAGTCAACAGATTTGGCCTTGAATGATCTCAACAGGCTATTATCAAAATCCCTGGAGGATTAAAAAAATGGCAGTAGCAACTTTCGTAGATATTGAGGGAGCTTTTAGTAATGCCCAAACAAGATCTCTAATTAACGCCCTAATAATAAAAGCCAGCCTAGAAGAAAGGGTAATAACATCATCATCTCTAGGCGGATCAGGCAAGGGCTGTCCCCAGAGAGAAGAACTTTTACCCCTCCTCTGGTCAGTCCTAGTGGACGAACTCATAAAAAGGCTAATATCTGCAGATTTTTACTGCCTAGGGTATGCCGATGACCTGGGGATCGTCGTAAGAGGCAAGTTCGCAGGTACAATTTCGGAGTGCACACAAACCGCTCTAAACATTGTTGACGAGTGGTGCAAAGAGGAGGACTAACAGTAAATGTTACGCTTTACTAATAAACGTTTTATAAAAACATATTTTGCACCAGATGATACGTTTTTAACCCTTACCTGGGTCTCATTGTAAAAATCCTTATAATAAGAATTCTTACAGGCCTCAGGCCTAGCTCAGATCAAAATAGGTCAGTGGGATTCGTTTAGAATTTACCTTCAAGTCAATGACAAGGTCTTTAATTAAAAAGACTTAAAAGAATTCAATTAAATTAATTTGGGCGCCATACCTTTAGATGTATAATAAAAGTAAATTTTTGTCATTTTAAAGTAAGGAAAAAAAAAAACTTAATTTTCAAAACAATTAATCGGCTTTAATTTCGAACTTGACTGATGACTGATATTACATATAAAAGAAAATAAACTTAATTGATTTTAACACATTTTACGGTTTACGTTGGACTAATGATGAGTTTAAAATTAAAATTGACTAGTGACTCAAAAATTGTGTGTGTGGTCCTGGCCGACACTTATCTTGTGTTTCCGGATTTCCTTACGCAACTCAGTCCAAGATATTCCGCAGCTCTAGTAGCAACTAGGTGACAATGATTCTGCAGTTCCAGATTACAAAGGCCAACTCCTTAGCTTCTCACAGATCCAGCTCCTTATTTTGTTTCAGATCCAGTTCCTTATTTTTAAGAAAGAAAAAACATGTCAGTTACAACAAAAAAAACCGTATCTTTCCATTGCTTCAAAAAAAAAAACAACACATGTGGTCAGCCAAAAAAACTTACAATTTAAATTAAACATTTTTAAATTAAACATTTCAAATTTACAACAATATTAGAGATTTGCAATAGTATTTAATTTAAAACACATGAAGAATGGAAAGATTTTTTTAAATAACTGAGAAGAAAAAATATAAAATTAATGGCAGCCATTTTGTACATTTTGAAATTTATATTACACGAAAAGCTCACTATTAATAAAGGAGATAACTCAAAGATAATTTCAGCAGAATATGCACACAATAAAATCAATTTCTACTTTTCATTATAAAAAAAAAATTCGAGATTACCTTAGTTTATTCGGACACAAAGCACTAAAATCAACCAGTTAATTTCACTGCTAGATTGAAAAAGAACAGGAGCCGATCGAATATGAAACGTGGGTATTTAAAATCCATAAGTAAGCCAGGCGCGCGCACAACATCTGACAATAATTATTGATTTTTAGAGAGAGCGCATCATTGGTTGAGCTATCGAATGTCTTAGACAGAGACAAATTCCCGTTTCAACATAATATCTATATTTCCAAATACGAGGGGCGCTCAAAAAGTATTAGAATATATTGGAATATTTGAACTAATTAAATATTGTAATTATTAAAAAGGAGTGACGATTACAACGTAACACACCCCACCAAGTCCCCCAAAAAAATCTTGAAGTATGAAAGATTTTTTTAATTAGCTAAAAATCCAAAACTGTACAGAAATTAACTCCTGCATACCAAATAACAACAACTATAACTGACGAAGAAAAAAAATGAAATAATTATTAAATGACTAGAGAGTCCGGAAACACATGGTTACAAAAAAAGAAAAGAAAAAGAAAGAACTATTGACAATAGCCAGTCCATTTATTTAGGATTTAACCAAGGACTTTTTGCCCTAGCAAATTATAGTATCTGCCAAGCTAAAAGATACTTCAGCTAGATAATGGCAAGCCAAAGCACCGAAATATCCATTAGAACTCCCGTCTAATATAAGGATCATTCATATATAGAGTAATTTACTTCTATATATAAGGAAACAAAAAAAAATATAAAAGGTTCCAGCAAGAACGTCCAATCACTTCCAATGCCGAGCCAGAATCCAGAGACAACAGAGATACTTTAGAGAGGGCCTCGCTTAAGATGGAAAATAGCGTCGTGGCTAGTCTCTCTAACCACCACCATACAGCATCAGAGTGTCTCCAAACACCAAACCGACAGCAAAAGTGACCTTCAGACTCAAGCCTTTCCCCAAAAACTCGAAAGACCAAAACGTACAGTTAAATTTATTTTTAGGCACACCAAGCAACGCAAGGATTCACCAGGGAAGTGTCGAGGCACCACCCAACAGGATATAGACCTGTCAGACTAATGGGGGCATACTAAAACAAAACACGGTTAATATTGAATGGTTAACCAGAAGCAACACACTGAATTCGAATCCCCGGATTGACATAGGCTACCATGTTGGCACAGTCGCAGTAGTCCTAGCCCCACCTTGGACGTACAAGCGCTGGCATCCCGTAGAAACTTTAAACTCCAGCCATGGTCATAACTGAGACCCCCCAACGCTATACCCTGGACACATACTTGCTATTTAAAGCAGTCACTCTGAACCCCAAACGCACCCATATTGCTTCCGGGCCTTAAAAAAAAATGCAAAGATACATGGAGATATGGACTGAAGGTCCCAAAAATATAAAGAAACCGATACCGACCAACAAAGTATTTACCTACCAAACAATGACCAAATAGCGAACGAAATATTAGTACCAGAGGCCCCTACAAAAGATGAAGAAAAAATTCAAACCAATGGCACATCGATAAGGTTCATTGGGTATTGCCTGTTAACATCCACAGTAGTCATAGGTTACCGCTAATGACCAACCTTTGTACCAAAGATCAAACCAAATATTCAACATCATTTACAGCAGACATCCAGCACCAACAATCCGACAGAGTTCATCAATTGTTAAGTTAATACAAGCAGAGATGTGGAAAAAAAAAAATTTTAAAGATCACAATGCCAAAAAAAAAAATCACTAATTTTCAAGAAGAAAATATGAATGACTAGTAAGTAAGCCTTAATTTCTCGTAATCAGATTCACAATGTAAATATCCGCAGACAATTTACACTAACAATGCCACAACACACATCTGCTATTTTTGCTAGAAGTTTTACGTACAATGCCATTAAACTTTATAATGAACTAGACGATGAGCTAAAAAATACTTATTGTCGATCAAGTTTTAAACACAAACTAAAAAAACTCCTACTCCAACAGCAAGCCAACAATTAACACGTTTGTTTTTTCCTATATTTAAAATTTAAATTTATTTTAATTTTACTACTTTTATTATTGTTTTGATATGTTTTCTACTGTTTTAACCTTATTTGTGTATTGTATTTTAACATTTCAACATTTTAACATTTTAACATTTTAATATATCTTAATACTTTCTGTTTTAAATTAAGAGGAGTTAGATGGAAGAATAGCCTATGGCTAAATCTCGCTCCATTGCTAAAATTTTTGTAATATTTTGAAAAATTATCAATAAAGACGGTTTATTATTATTATTATCTACTATCTTTGAAAGATAAGAATTTATTCGTTCATTCCAGACACACTCCAAAAGGTAAAAGCGAGCTACCATCAACAATTGCTAACCACTGTATCAACGAATGATCCATTAGCTCCTAATACTTGTCTGAAACAACTAATAACAGCTATTGCAATGCAATATCGCAACATCCTAAAGCTGACACACTATATGCAACCTGTATAACCTTACCGAAACAAGACTAGTCATCAGCTATTGCAACGCAACATCCTAAAGCTGACATACTATGTGCAAACGTATAGCCTTACCAAAACTTAAGACAGG
Source organism: Psylliodes chrysocephalus (assembly GCA_927349885.1). NCBI lineage: Eukaryota > Metazoa > Arthropoda > Insecta > Coleoptera > Chrysomelidae > Psylliodes > Psylliodes chrysocephalus. The sequence continues at coordinate 857,074 of OV651824.1, read as the reverse complement.
AAACAAACCTACTTCCAAACATTCAAATAACTAGAGTGATAAAAATACCAAATGATAAATCTTGTACCTACAAATGAAAAGAGAGGAATAGAACTCCTTATTAAACTATTAAAGTGATATTTATATTAAAAAAATTAAATTAAAAAAAAAAAAATTTAAATTTCCAAAAATTTAATTTTTGAAAAATTAATTTTAAAGTCGAAAATTACTAAAATTTCTCTAAGTTATTTAATTTAATTTTCAAGAAAAACAAAACTCGTATCACTACATCAACTTTTATTTGAATCTTAGAAAATTCATAAATGATACCTGTAATAAAACCACGCTGCAATACCTGCTCTCCCCCGGCTGTATACATGAATACTATACAAAGGAAACTAGGTCGAAAACGCTGATCTCGAAATATGTTCTAGAACGGCGTTTCCGCGATAAAAACCGATAATCGTAACGTCTAAAAGAAGATACAATTATCGCTAAAATCTACGTACGGGGATCCACACAACAAAGAAAAAGATATCGTCGACAAAAGTAGAACGACAATCGCAATACTTTTAGTCGTTTTCCACAAGTTTTATACGATTGGATCAGAGGTACTAAATAACTCGCTATTTCTTTATCCGGCGTCGTCACCATAGGCAACGGTTCACCAAGACAAGTCACGTAAAGAATCCAATAACTCGGAAATACAATCCTACAAAACCCTTAGAAGAGAGAAAAATTAAGCTCTTTTAAAACGTCCGTCTGTTTGGTCACCTGATAGGTAACACATAACCACCTCTCGATATACAAATGTATAACGAAAGAAGTCACCTTAAAGGTAACGGTGTATAGCGCAACAGAAGTCGTTTCATACAGAAAATAATTTATCTGCTCCCTCGATATCTTTTACTGCGTTTTCCAAATATAACAAAAAAAGCTGTCACGTTATAGTTAAACGGGATAAACCATCAATATACTTGAAGAGTATATAGAAGGAAGTCACCTTATAGATAACTGAATCTTACACTTTTTTTGTCAACTGGACGTGAGAAAGGCAGGAAGAATTCTATCCCCGTTCTTACTTTTGGACTCCGTATTTATACTTTAATTTTCCCATTTAGTCAATGCATAAGACAGAGAAAGGTTGAGTAGCGGGCCTACTCAACTTTCACGTAACATAATACCCCGAAAAACAGCCCGAACAATATACGGCTCCCGGACCGCCCTCTGAGTTAGAATTTGCCTTCTAACAATTTACACTCGATGAACAAAAGACGTGCCAAATAGAAAGTGATTGATATATCCTCGAACAACGCAACAAACTATTTAAAGAAAATAATAAAAAAATATCAGACCCAGGGGCGTCGCGTTTCAGTATGTACTAGATTCACCATTTTAGGTCTGTCGAAAACAAAACAGACGCTCAAACGCGGTGGAAATTACCCAAAAATAACTATACTTGTTAAACTGTGATAAAAAAAACTATCCACACCCTTTTACAAATCTTACACGGTCCTAGTAACACATTAAAAAAGATTTCCTTACCAATGTATATAAATTGTACCCAACCACAAAGATATACCTAATAATTTCATGATCCCTAGATATGATTGCAAACCGAATAGCTTTTTGATACCTGTTGAGAGAGATGATAATGCCTAAAAGCAATTTTGTTACCCTTAATTTGGAATAACTTTAATTCCATAAACTTCCAACAATATTTTATATATATAATACTCCAAGTTACTCATCGTACTTATACCATCAATGTTATTCAAATAAATACCCAAAAATTGTTCAAAAAAAAAACTAAAATCTGAATTCATAATGCCTAAATATTTAACAAAATCCATTTAACTGATCAAACGTTGACCTCTAATTATTGGATTAACTAATTTATAATTATTGTTAAGCTGAATTCCCAAATCTTATACATATGCATCCAAATGCAACCTATGCATCAAAATGTAACTAAGGCAAGTCTAGGTTGGTTCATGACGCCATCCTAAGTTCCAATCAAATCTAAATATGTAAATCAGTACAGACATTTTCGAGAAAAAAAAAAACTCGAATCAATGTATTCCATGAGTAACTTTTTCCATAAGATAAAAAAAAATTCCACCGAATAAAAATTCCTACAAAATATTCCACTGAATAACAAAAATTTTACCAAAATATTCCACTGAATAAAAATTTTCCCAACAGATAAAAATTATCATTCCCATCAGCTAAAAATATCCAGTCATGCTCAAACGTCTCCAAAAAAAACTAAATACCTCAGCCAACAAGAATAAACATTTTCAAATCATTTCACTAATTCAATTACTAATTATAGGTACAGAAATGATTTAATACTGGGAAAATCATGATTGCTATATAAAATTTCAAATTGAATTTTCTATTTAAAATCCCAGACGAACCAATAATTATATAAATTCTATATTATATACAAATTTCTCTCAACAAGTATCAAACTTATTCGCTATCAGAGGTGACACTATCTGAATCATTGGGGTGATCACTCAGAGTCTCGTCTGTTTTGAGATCCTTAATATGCCATTTGCCTATATTTTTACTATTTAAATCCTTTAATTGATAGACTAAGGGTGATATAACTTTTGTAACGATACATGGTATAAATTTGACTGACAATTTTGACGATATAAAACCAGCTTTATCTGATTTAATAAAATTTCTCTTCCAAACCCGATCTCCAATGGTAAACCGCAATGGTCTCTTACGCATATTATACCTCTTAGCAGACGTGATATGAGATTTCTCTAAGCGATCCCTAACATTGTCAAAAAAATTTGGCATATTTTGAGCTTCCTCAACTCTATGAACTTAATCAGTACATGTGACACGGTTATTAGCATTATTAGATATTTTACCATAAAAGTCTCCAGACGTCGGTACATTTCTACAAAAAAGAAGGAAAGCAGGGGTATACGAGGTGGTTTCATGTTTTGATACATTAATTGCTTGACAAATGTTGTAAATATTTTTATCCCAGTTCCTATTATCGTTATGACTAATAGATCTAAGAGCTGTAACTAATGACTTATTGACCCTCTCGGTAGGGTTAATTTGAGGATGAAAATTCGCATTATACCAAATTTTCTGTACTGAATACTTTTCCATCAAATCTTTGAAAGCTTTACCTGTAAATTGTTTACCATTATCACATGCCATGATCTGAGGTACACCAAAAATTAAAAACACTTGATTTTCAATAAATTTAACGATTAAAGATGCGGTAGCCTTAGGAAGGGCCTGAACTAAGGTATACTTGGTGAACCAGTCAACTACAACTAAAACGAAAGTATTACCTCTCCTAGACCTTGGATATGGTCCTAGTAAGTCACATGAAATAAATTGGAAAGGAAAACTAATATTACGATACGAACCCATTAGTCCAGCTTGTGGTAAATTTGATGGTTTACATGATGCAAAAACTTTGCACCTCTTAACGTACCTAATTACGAATTTTCTCATACTAGGCCAGTAATAGAGTTTGGATATTCGTTCCAATGTTTTATAAACCCCAAAATGAGCAGCTGTAGGGTGATCATGGAATTGAGAGAGAACCTCGAAACGGTTTTTAGTAGGAACGACAATTTTCCAGTCAGAAATATTGCTAAAAGGAGCAAATCTATTAAAAATATGTTTATAAAGTGTGCCATTTTCAACCTTAAATGTGGGAAATTGTTCGGGGTTGGTTTGGACTTTTGTCAGCATGTTTCTGTACCATTCATCAGGCTCTAATAATTTCAGATCTAACAAGTTGATGTCATTTACTCGTGATAAGGCATCTGCGACAACCACACCTGCTGCCTTTCGATGTATGATTGAAAAGTTATACTGTGACAGCTGAAGAATCCACCTCGCCAATCGAGCAGAGGGATTTTTCATATTATTTAACCACACTAAGGATGAGTGATCAGAAAAAACAGTAAATTGTCTACCTTCCAAATAATAACGAAAATGATCTATTCCAAACAGAACTGCTAACAACTCTTTCTCAGTAGTAGAGTACTTACGTTGACAATTGTTAAATTTATTACTCCCATATGCGATAGGGTGTTCTAACCCATCTTCCACCTGGAAGAGTACATAACCTGCGCCTACATCACTGGCGTCTGTCATAAGGAAAAATTCCTTAGTGAAGTCAGGACTACTTAACACTGGAGCAGTGGTCAAAGCTGTTTTGATTTGCTCAAAGGCCATTTCAGCTTCACTTGTTCAAGTGATGGTTTTGTCCCTTCTTCCTATCTTTCAACAAATCTGTTATAGGAGATGCTAAAGATGAAAAATCTTTCAAAAATCTACGATAATACCCAATCATCCCCAACAAACGACGAACCTGTGTCGCGGTTTTTGGAGTTGGAAATTCACAAATTGCAGATACTTTCCCAGGATCTGTCCTTAAACCATGCTCATCCACTAAATAACCCAAATACTTTAAAGATGGACGGCAAAATTGACATTTTTCTAAATTAACAGTAAGATTGGCATCTTTCAGCTTCTCAAAAACCTTATTTAATGTATCAATATGTGTCTCAAAATCGGGTGTACAAATAATTAAATCGTCTAAATAGTAAAAAGAAAATGGTTCTAACGAGGGCCCTATTATTATATCCATTAACCTACACATAGTTTGTGGAGCGCTGACCAACCCAAAAGGCATAGTGACATACTCGTATAATCCGTTACCTCTCACAGCAAATGCAGTTTTTTCACACGATGATTTTTCCAACGGGATTTGGTAAAATGCCTGTTTAAGATCGATAGAAGAAATGTATTTAGTATCACGTAATTTACTTAAAATTGTATCAATTAAAGGTAAAGGATAGGCATCTTTGTTTACAGTTACACTGTTCAATTTACGACCATCGAAACAAATTCTATATGTGCCATTACTTTTCTTTACCAGCCAAAGTGGACTAGTATATGAGCTACTACTTTCACGAATAATCCCTAATTTAAGCATCTCATCAACTTCTTTTACTAAATGTTCATGCATTGCTTGAGGCAATGGGTATTGTTTTTGCTTGAAAGGCAAACTATTTCCGGTATCAATATAATGTTCTAAAACATGTGTTCTTCCTATTTTGTCTGAAGGACCAATTTCTCTGAAATTATTAATAACTTTTTGTAATTTAAGTTGTTGATCTGAAGTTAAATTTGATAAATCTAAAATTTTGTTGACTGCAGCTAAATTAATAGAACATATTTTTAAAGAAAAAGCAGAAAAGTAAAAATTCACATTAAAAAGTTTTAGAAAATCCATTCCCAAAATTAAATTATGTTTCGCTGAAGGTATAAGGAATATTTTAATAACTTTAGAAATATTATTAACTGTAATTACAGTTTCTATAAAACCTAGAACTTCCTGTAGTTGCCCATCAGCCGTTGTTACCCTGAGTGATCCATCCAAGTTCATGTTATAGTGTTTATCATGGATGTGTTCTATCCCGATAGAACCTAATAAGGAAATATTCGAACCAGTGTCTAATAATCCCTGAAATTTCCTGTCAAAAATCTGAACATCCAAATATAGCCTATTATCTTTATTTTTTTTATACAAAAGTGAACCTATGTCTGAAATTTTACCAATTTTATAAAAAAGTTTTACTTTATTCAACCAAACCTCTCAGTCTAATCTATTAAATTTTTGCACAACTTTAGTGGCGGGCAGTTTATATAAACTATCTTTAACATTTGAATTAAAAGATGATATGTTTGATTTATTTTTATTTACAAAAGTTACTGACTGGTATGTGGGTTTTCGGTACTCTGAGGGTTTGAACTGTTGCCCTTCTTTTCTAAACTTTTCCCATTTGCTTGTTGTCGAGCGGTAACTGGAGGAGGGAAGTATTTTGTAGCTCCGCTCGCATACCCATTTTTTGAACAAAATTTACACCTAAATTTAGTTGTTCCTACTTGACCACAACCGTAACAAAAAATTTTCCTAGGTAATTTACATTGATTAAATTTATGCCCACTTTGATGGCAATTCCAGCACACAATATTATTATATGACACTACTGAAGTGTTTTTATAATTTTTATTAAAATTTCTTGAATTTGACACCCCTGGAACATTTAAATCTGGTTCGAGATATGTTCTTGACTTTACCCCACTTTTTGAACTACACCCCTGATTCCACTGTAAGGATTCTTCAATCCTCTTACACTTTTCACATAAGCTATCTACTGAGTCAATATCTATTAATGCTAAGGGTTGTGAAAAAGGTGGTAGTAAATTTCGCCGAATGATCCTAATGATTGTTTTCTCATCAGGCTTAATTTCTAATCGATTAAATAAACCCATCATATTATTAACAAAAATGGCAATATTTTCGTTAGGATATTGTCTGCGATTTTTTATTTCCTCCAAGAGATCATCTTGGTAGTTATACGGTAAGAAATCTGCTTTTACCAAGTAAAGGCATTGTGTTTAAAAAGATCTGCAGCACTTGAAAACAATTCTACATCACTTACTCCTCGAGCAGCACGCATACACTCTACTTTCTCTAGAAAACTTACTACTGAGTCTCGTTCATCAGAACCCGTAAAGAAAATACCCCATTTATGAATAGGTACTGATTTTGTAAATGGAAAATTTTGATTTTGAATAGGGGTTGAATATGCCTCTGGAGCAGATATATGTACTTTAAGGTCAAGATCACCCTCTAATGAATAAATTTCTTGTAAAAGATTCTTTTTTCCCTTTTCCTGTGCTTCAGTACTGCACTGGAGTCGTGAAGCTCTTCCAATAACATGTGCTAACCTATAAGTGAGTCTAGCATACTCTATATCTATGACTATCCCTACAAAAGCTCTGATTTTAAACTCTAAATCTCTAATAGTTATTTTTATCCCCTCGACCTCACTATCAAAATCAAAATTTTCTGTATAAATAATAGTGCTTCGGTTCGAAGCCTCTTGTGATATGGCACCTCTCAAGGTTCGTCTTCGTTTAGCCACTGTTGCTGGAACGTCAACACCACGATAAATAAGTTCATGTTCGAGCTCCCCAGCTAGTAAGTAATCTACGTTCATTTTAAACCTAGTAGACATCTTAAACAATCCTTTTTAAACACCACTGAGACTAATACACTCACAAACACGCGAAAAAACAAATAAGACTGTAAAATTGCTTGTGAATCGTTAGGAGGTAAATAGATTAAATTTTTCAAATAAAACGTTTTAAAATGTTGCCAAGGTACAAAAAGGAATATTGTCTTCTTGTGTATCACTATTTTACAACCAACTCACTATACCACTGCGGTAAAATACAACAACACTAAATATTAAATAATAGTTAAACACAAGAGTTAAATATTTCTTTTTTAAAAAAAATTCAAAGAATATACTATTGCCAACCCTTCACACAATTTTATGAGAAAACTTAATATATATATATATATATATATATATATATATATATATAGCCAGATATTTATTCCTTACTTTCGTAAATTCTAATTACACGTTGGCGCCAAATGTTACGTTTTACTAATAAACGTTTTATAAAAACATATTTTGCGCCAGATGATACGTTTCTAACCCTTACCTGGGTCTCATTGTAAAAATCCTTATAATAAGAATTCTTACAAGCCTCAGGCCTAGCTCAGATCAAAATAGGTCAGTGGGATTCGTTTAGAATTTACCTTCAAGTCAATGACAAGGTCTTTAATTAAAAAGACTTAAAAAAATTCAATTAAATTAATTTGGGCGCCATACCTTTAGATGTATAATAAAAGTAAATTTTTGTCATTAACTTGTCAGTTGAAAGTAAGGAAAAAAAAAGAACTAAATTTTCAAAACAATTAATCGGCTTTAATTTCGAACTTGACTGATGACTGATATTACATATAAAAGAAAATAAAATTAATTGATTTTAACACATTTTACGGTTTACGTTTGACTAATGATGAGTTTCCGGATTTCAACGGTCGAACTGGTCTGGTCCGTGTCTTAATGGTAGGTGAGCGGTGAGCCTACGATTACTTCAAAACACTGCAGTTCCTTACGCAACTTAGTCCAAGATATTCCGCAGCTCTAGTGGCAACAAGCTGACAATGATTCTGCAGTTTCAGATTACAAAGGCCAACTCCTTAGCTTGTCACAGATCCAGCTCCTTATTTTGTTCCAGATCCAGTTCCTTATTTTTAAGAAAGAAAAAACGTGTCAGTTACAACAAATAAAACCGTATCTTTCCATTGCTTCAAAAAAAAACAACACATGTGGTCAGCCAAAAAAACTTACAATTTAAATTAAACATTTCAAATTTACAACAATATTAGAGATTTACAATAGTATTTAATTTAAAACACATGAAGAATGGAAAGATTTTTTTAAATAACTGAGAAGAAAAAATATAAAATTAATGGCAGCCATTTTGTACATTTTGGAATTTATATTACGCGAAAAGCTCACTATTAATAAAAGAGATAACTCAAAGATAATTTCAGCAGAATATGCACACAATAAAATCAATTTCTACTTTTCATTATAAAAAAAAATTGAGATTACCTTAGTTTATTCGGACACAAAGCACTAAAATCAACCAGTTAATTTCGCTGCTAGATTGAAAAAGAACAGGAGCCGATCGAATATGAAACGTGGGTATTTCAAATCCATAAGTAAGCCAGGCGCGCGCACAACATCTGACAATAATTATTGATTTTAGAGAGAGCGCATCATTGGTTGAGCTATCGAATGTCTTAGACAGAGACAAATTCCCGTTTTAACATAATATCTATATTTCCAAATACGAGGGGCGCTCAAAAAGTATTAGAATATATTGGAATATTTGAACTAATTAAATATTGTAATTATTAAAAGGGAGTGACGATTACAACGTAACATAAACCTTAAAAAAACCACAATAGTCAACTTTACAAAACGAAAAGTACCAACAGGACTAAAGTCACCAGTATTGAAAGGAGTGAAGATTCCATTTGCTCAAAAGGCCAAATATTTGGGAGTCGTCTTTGACCACAGGTTAACATGGAATCAACAATTGCAAAAAATCACCCAAAAGAGCACAACATCCTTCAACTTATGTCGATGGTTGTGTGGAAAAAGTTAGGGACTACAACCGAAAATGTCCTTATGGTTATATACCAGAGTCATAAGGCCGATGATAACCTACGAGTCGGTGGTATGGTGGCCAAAGACTCGGCCAGCTGGAGCCATTTGACATACATCTCAATGGTATTCTAAGGCAAGCATGTCTGAGTACCACAGGAGCTATGAGAACCACTTCAACACGAGCTATAGAAGTCATGCTAAACATAACACCACTACATATATTCATTCATGGCGAAACCAGGTCTGTCACATACCGACTGCACAAAGGTTCATCGCCCATAAGCAGTTTGCATGGACGCGACTACAGCGAGCTATATAAAGAGTTGGAAAACGATCAAAAAATGGGAATGCCTTCAGATGAACTGCTCCCAAAGTATAGCTTTCAAAAGCAATATAAAGTAAGTATACCAGACAGGGAAGCGTGGACGGGAGGACCTCCTATTCATGCAGAATTCACCTGTTATACAGACGGCTCCAAAACTCATGTAGGTTCAGGAGTAGATATATATATATTACCAAGCCAAAGATAAGAATCTCACTGAGTTTAGGTAAACATGCGACAGTATTCCAGGCAGAAATAGCAACAATACATCACTACGCAAAAGCGGTACTAAGACAGAAGGTAAACGGAAAAACCATTTTCATATACTCAGATAGACAAGCGACGTTAAAGGCTCTCAGTTCCATGCAGGTACACTCAAAGCTTGTGAGAAACTGTTTAGAAGCCCTAACAGAGCTGGGTAGTCAAAACAGACTAACCTTAGTCTGGTTACCAGGCTACAGAGGACATAAGGGCAATGAAGAGGCTGATTTACTAGCCGAGAAGGAGCCTCAAATGCTCTTATTTAGAACCCTTCTGTGGTGTAACAAAAACAACTATCAGAACATGCACAAAGCAGTGGTTGTTTAAAAAATCTCAGAAGTGGTCAAAAAACTTTCCAGGGCAGAGACAGGCCAAAGAGTTCTTAAAAGGACCATCGCCTAAACTCACCGAGCATCTACTAAGCCTTAATAGGAAAAATACTAAAGTACTAGTAGGTCTGACAGAAGATACCTTGTGCCGATTCTGTCAGGAAGAGGAAGAAACGGCAGAACACGTATTGTGTTACTGCGAAGGTCAAGCAAGACTGAGGTTCCTTGCGCAGAAGAAAACCAAGGGCAATACAGTAGAACTACTTCTCAGTTTATGAAGTCTACTACAAAAGACCGAATTAGACAAGGTACTTTAAATAACGTTCAAGGATATCTACAATAGATCTAAAAAGGTCGAGGTGGGAGAGACCAAAGGTCGAGGTGGGAGAGACCACATGGCCCACAGTCCTAATTAAATCTAATCTAATCTAATCTAATCCTAATCCTAATCCTAATCCTAATCCTAATCCTAATCCTAATCCTAATCCTAATCCTAATCCTAATCCTAATCCTAATCCTAATCCTAATCCTAATCCTAATCCTAATCCTAATCCTAATCCTAATCCTAATCCTAATCCTAATCCTAATCCTAATCCTAATCCTAATCCTAATCCTAATCCTAATCCTAATCCTAATCCTAATCCTAATCCTAATCCTAATCCTAATCCTAATCCTAATCCTAATCCTAATCCTAATCCTAATCCTAATCCTAATCCTAATCCTAATCCTAATCCTAATCCTAATCCTAATCCTAATCCTAATCCTAATCCTAATCCTAATCCTAATCCTAATCCTAATCCTAATCCTAATCCTAATCCTAATCCTAATCCTAATCCTAATCCTAATCCTAATCCTAATCCTAATCCTAATCCTAATCCTAATCCTAATCCTAATCCTAATCCTAATCCTAATCCTAATCCTAATCCTAATCCTAATCCTAATCCTAATCCTAATCCTAATCCTAATCCTAATCCTAATCCTAATCCTAATCCTAATCCTAATCCTAATCCTAATCCTAATCCTAATCCTAATCCTAATCCTAATCCTAATCCTAATCCTAATCCTAATCCTAATCCTAATCCTAATCCTAATCCTAATCCTAATCCTAATCCTAATCCTAATCCTAATCCTAATCCTAATCCTAATCCTAATCCTAATCCTAATCCTAATCCTAATCCTAATCCTAATCCTAATCCTAATCCTAATCCTAATCCTAATCCTAATCCTAATCCTAATCCTAATCCTAATCCTAATCCTAATCCTAATCCTAATCCTAATCCTAATCCTAATCCTAATCCTAATCCTAATCCTAATCCTAATCCTAATCCTAATCCTAATCCTAATCCTAATCCTAATCCTAATCCTAATCCTAATCCTAATCCTAATCCTAATCCTAATCCTAATCCTAATCCTAATCCTAATCCTAATCCTAATCCTAATCCTAATCCTAATCCTAATCCTAATCCTAATCCTAATCCTAATCCTAATCCTAATCCTAATCCTAATCCTAATCCTAATCCTAATCCTAATCCTAATCCTAATCCTAATCCTAATCCTAATCCTAATCCTAATCCTAATCCTAATCCTAATCCTAATCCTAATCCTAATCCTAATCCTAATCCTAATCCTAATCCTAATCCTAATCCTAATCCTAATCCTAATCCTAATCCTAATCCTAATCCTAATCCTAATCCTAATCCTAATCCTAATCCTAATCCTAATCCTAATCCTAATCCTAATCCTAATCCTAATCCTAATCCTAATCCTAATCCTAATCCTAATCCTAATCCTAATCCTAATCCTAATCCTAATCCTAATCCTAATCCTAATCCTAATCCTAATCCTAATCCTAATCCTAATCCTAATCCTAATCCTAATCCTAATCCTAATCCTAATCCTAATCCTAATCCTAATCCTAATCCTAATCCTAATCCTAATCCTAATCCTAATCCTAATCCTAATCCTAATCCTAATCCTAATCCTAATCCTAATCCTAATCCTAATCCTAATCCTAATCCTAATCCTAATCCTAATCCTAATCCTAATCCTAATCCTAATCCTAATCCTAATCCTAATCCTAATCCTAATCCTAATCCTAATCCTAATCCTAATCCTAATCCTAATCCTAATCCTAATCCTAATCCTAATCCTAATCCTAATCCTAATCCTAATCCTAATCCTAATCCTAATCCTAATCCTAATCCTAATCCTAATCCTAATCCTAATCCTAATCCTAATCCTAATCCTAATCCTAATCCTAATCCTAATCCTAATCCTAATCCTAATCCTAATCCTAATCCTAATCCTAATCCTAATCCTAATCCTAATCCTAATCCTAATCCTAATCCTAATCCTAATCCTAATCCTAATCCTAATCCTAATCCTAATCCTAATCCTAATCCTAATCCTAATCCTAATCCTAATCCTAATCCTAATCCTAATCCTAATCCTAATCCTAATCCTAATCCTAATCCTAATCCTAATCCTAATCCTAATCCTAATCCTAATCCTAATCCTAATCCTAATCCTAATCCTAATCCTAATCCTAATCCTAATCCTAATCCTAATCCTAATCCTAATCCTAATCCTAATCCTAATCCTAATCCTAATCCTAATCCTAATCCTAATCCTAATCCTAATCCTAATCCTAATCCTAATCCTAATCCTAATCCTAATCCTAATCCTAATCCTAATCCTAATCCTAATCCTAATCCTAATCCTAATCCTAATCCTAATCCTAATCCTAATCCTAATCCTAATCCTAATCCTAATCCTAATCCTAATCCTAATCCTAATCCTAATCCTAATCCTAATCCTAATCCTAATCCTAATCCTAATCCTAATCCTAATCCTAATCCTAATCCTAATCCTAATCCTAATCCTAATCCTAATCCTAATCCTAATCCTAATCCTAATCCTAATCCTAATCCTAATCTTAATCCTAATCCTAATCCTAATCTAATCTAATCGGCTATCACCGGCCGATATAAGAAAAGCACCTTTTGGCGACGTTGTCAATTACAATAAATCTGTAGGCTGGCTTTACGAGCTAGAAGGCGCCTTTAATCTTAGGAGGATGCACAATGGGCCCAAGTGCCGTGGGGGTAACCCACCCTCATACGTTACAGATGCACCTAATAATATAAGAAAGTAATATTGGTTGCCTAAATGTAAAATTTAGTCAAACTAAGGTATTGACTTACCAGGACTCTCCTCTCCTGCTCCTGCAGAGGTTATGACTCTGTAGGCTTCCCGACGTCTCAAACCTTACCTGCAAAGGTATTGACTTTATAGGTTTCCATCAATGTAAAGACAAGCTAAGCTCTTGCCATATCTTCGCCACACCATCCTGTACTATTAAGCCACGCACCGACGCACAAAATATATTTTGGGGAACAATATTTGAAGACGCAACGATTCAAAATTTAGCTAGAATCTTTTCTTGTACATGTTGTAAATATTGTTATCTGTTAGAATAAAGTTTAATTTCTAAAAAACTCTGTCTCCGACTGTCTAAAATCTACCTGCTACCCGAACAAACCTCAGGAGGGGTTACAGATACCTTAGTAAAATTTTATTTAAAATTAGAAAAAATATTGTATGTAACACGTTACGAAATGCCGTCTTATGCAACTCACTCATGTTGCGAGACCTCGCTTTGTTCGTCCCGCAAAAATTCACTCGTTGCATAAAATGAGGCATTTCGCAACTGGTTTCATAAATAGCTATTTAACTACTATAACACAACCAAAATTATTTATGTCAATTTTTCCTCACGTTTTTGATAAACTAGCCATATTACTCCGTTGCTAGGTGAAAATTCAGAAACAGACACAATCGCCATTTCGTAGTCATAAAATTATTTTTTTAAGATGTAAATGATTTCTTCAGATAGTAAAAATGAATTTCGAGGAACTCCTCCCGATATTCTAGAAAAAGCTGGTAAATACTACTAACAAGTTATTGGCCTCAAAATCAAGGATATGGTATACCAAAAGTTTATGAACTAACGTATGTAAACTCATTTTCTGAGAATGTGCTTTTGGTATATTTTGGGGGGAACAATTCAAAACTTCATCATTATGGGCGGCAGTATGTTAAGAATCGTCATTTCCGCAAAAAATAAAATGGATATTGAAACGTAGGTACCCAAAATTAAAAGCATACCTCAGATGGTTTTAAAAGCAGAATTTTTATGATGAATTAAGCAAATATTTAAATGAAGCTCTTGATTCATAATACTTATTAACAAAGATTTATTGCTAAAACAATTTTTCTTCAGTTTATTTAGTATTTACATTTGCAATTTACAATATTTTTAATTAAATGTATTTAATAAACGTTACAGATTATAAAACCCTTCTCGTTATTATGCATGTATGATTGTGACTGTAGATAGAGACTAGTACATTACTAGAGTTGTAAAAGCAATTACATGCTCTTAGAATTACTGCACACGCCGCTAACGAGGCTCGGACGCAACTTTTCTACTTGCATGTAATTAGCTTTATACTACTCGTGCTATGTAATATAGGTACTATTAAATTAAAACCTTTTGACAAACTACACATTGACGTTTTGCATAAATCATTAATATGTTACTCTGGTAATGAATTGAATTTTTTTAAGTTTTGATTGGCTTATGTTGGAATGTAAAATGATTATCATTGGTTGATCTATTATTTTGTTAAATAATTAAATAAATCAACTATATACTCGTTTATAGAACTAAAAAGTAAGGCTACTTAAAAAAACAATTTTGTTGAGTCTGATACGTATAAGCAGTAACTTCTAGGCGAATTTGCGATTGTCCAAATGCACATATTTCTCTAATTTGCCCTACGGAATAAACAGCACCAACAAAAGAGTAATTTGAATATGAACAAACCCTAATAAGCTTAGAGTAAGCTTAGCGACGCAAGGAAATTGCCTAGTACCTTTGTGGACAAATATGAGACAAGGTTAAGTGAAGATTTTCCAATTTTCCTTCAATAATTAAGAACTTGTAAGTAGTTTTAATAGTACATTAGAAAAATATTGCATGTTTATATTACATTACATAGGTACATTATGTTACGAATACAAATAGCAAACAAAACCACCAAATATAGAAAAATAAATATATTTTTACCAAATTATACATAAATACAAAAAGTTGTCTATGTAGAAACCAACATGGACCAATGAAAGTATTATCAAATTTTATAAAGTGTTTTTTCGTGAGCTTTATTTACATCACTTTTTTGTACAATTTCAAACGTTTAATATAGTGCTTTTCATGGTTATCAATCTTATCCATATTAATGACACATTTTGTCGCATCGCATATTTAATATCAAAGTACAAAAGCTTTGATTATTATTTGTTTACCTATACCCTAGCTAATTTTTATCTACTTATCAGATATAAATGGAACCATTAAAACCAAAATGCTTTTTATAGATTTAGTTTACTTCATATTCATTATAAAAGTTTTTACAGAAATAGTTTAAAATAAGCTTATGAAAACAAATATATTAATTAATTATTCTGACTAGGAATGCTTATTGTAAGTACCAAATGAATCGAAATTAGCCAATTTTGCAACTCGATACAGGGTCGGCAACATTGTTAAAATGGCATTAAACTAAATTATTGTATCGCTAGATGATCAAAAATCTAACATGGTTGCAAATTTTATTCATTTTCATTTCAATATTTAGGATCTGGACCTGAATTTGCAGCCACTTATGCCTCCGGTAAAGTAATTAATTGTTAATTGACATTATTTGATCTTAATTGGGAACCAAAATATTGACATGCTTGCAAAATCACAGTATATTCACTAATATAGTAGAAACTAGAGTTATGTCCTTTTTTGTTTTTCTCCCACTTTTATTTAGTTATTTGGTAAATTAACTGCAAATGGTATGTAATTATTTTTTTTAAATGAGAACAAACATTGTTAATTAATACAATTAATTACTTTACTAGAATTATAAGTGGCTGCAAATTCAGCTCCAGATCTTAAATATTGAAATAAAAATTATATTAAATTTGCAGCTTTGGTACATTTTTGCCCATCCAGCAATTCATTAATTTTTGCTATTTTGAGAATGCTGTCAGTCCTGTATCAAGTTGAAAAATCAATTGTTTTCGATTTATGTAGTACTTTATTTTACCATGAAGTTTAAACAATATTATAATTAATGTTAAATTTATCACCTGCTTACAATAAATTTCTAAAGTTTAAATAATATAGTGGAGCGAGCTAATACTCTATTATTGGGAAAGAAAAAAGAAGAATATGCAACAAAAGATCTAGAATAAGAAATGAGGAAATCAATAAAGATACTACTAAAACAATGGAGGACAAATCTTCCTCTAAACTAAAGCAATAGAAAGAAATGTCTAAAAAATAACTAAAGGCTAAAAATAAAATAATACTTCTTAAACTAAATACGACAAAAATCTGATTAAAATTTTAATTAATAAAGGAAACCCATATATACAGGGTCCTATAACAGTGTCGCAGTCTTTCATAGGTGGCCGTCGATAATAGTTGGGTACACAATAAAAAAAATTGGGTATAACAGGGATTTAAAGCTATCATGTAAAAACATATTCAACTATACAGTATTTCCCAACAAATTATAATCATTTTATTTGACTTTTCTTTTTAAATTGAATATACGAGATATGTCAGTGACGTTTTGAATTTCCCGCGCAGTCTCTTTAAATGCCACACCGCCATCCTCAACTGCCATTTATTAGTAGATTACTGTACAATTTTGAGCAAGCTGCGCTATTCAGTTTGTATTTGACGGCAATTAAAAGCAGATAATTTCGTAAATTTTAACGAAAATTTTAAAAATGTAATTTCGTGTGCTGATTAAGCATTATTTTTCGCTTAAAAAAAATCATCAACGAAACCAAGGAAATGCTTGATAAATACTGTGACCTCTGCACCATTAATTTCAATGGTTAAGTAGTGATGTACTGAGTTCCATTGTGGTCGTACCAGCTCAAGTGATCCCGACCATTCAGGTCGCCCAAAAGAGGTCGACACGCCAGCAATCGTCGATAAAATCCATGAAATGATATTGGAAGATCGGAGAATAAGGGTGCGTGAGATGGTTGTTGAGGCTAAAGGCATCTCACCTGAGTGGACACATCATATTTTACATGACTAGATATGAGAAAGCTATCCGCGCGATGGAAGCGCAACTGTGTGGCCACTTCAAAGAAGTGTTTGGCGATATTCAACCGAAATTCGAACGAGTTTTTGCATCGTTTCGTTACCGTAGATGAAACATGGATTCATACCGCACCAGAGACCAAGAAATAATCAACATAGTTGGTTTTTTCGGGTAAACGTACACCAAAAATGGTCAAAGGTGGGTCTATTAGCCAATAAGGTCATGGTTCAATTTTTTTGTATGCACGCATTTTCATTTACATTGATTACCTTGAAAAGGGTGAAAATATCAACGGCGAATACTATTCAGAGCTTCTGGACAGATACGATACTGATTTGAAGCAGACCACAAGCACATTTGGCGAAAAAAGTACTGATCCATCAAGACAATGCACGAGTGCGCACATGTGTAGTAACAATGGCAAAAATTCACAAATTAAGCTATGAACTGCTATATTATCCAGCATATTCTCCAGATTTAGACCCCTGAGACTATTTTCTATTTCCAAACCTGTAAGAATGGCTGGGTGGTAAGAGATTTGGGTCGAAGGAAGATGGCATCACTAAAACAAACATCTAGTTTAATGGCCCTGAGAAAATCTATTATTTGGAGGGAATAACAAAATTGCAAAAACACTGGACTAAATGTATTGAGCAAAAAAGAGATTATGTTGTGAAACAAAAAGTTTATTTGCAAAAAAATATATTTTAGTCAAACTACCCGTATAGTTTTACATTTTGAGAAGTATTTGGTGATGATTTATTCAGAGTCAAATTTTGAATTTAAGTGAGACATCATTCAGATATAAAAAACAAATTTTACACAAAGTTTAAATTTTCTTATTTAGCACCGTATATCTACTACTGAGACGTAGAGTAAATATGAATAAAAATACATCAAAGCAAAGCATTGTGCGGTTTAGTGTTACACGTTAGTTTAGTGTAATAGTATCATACCCTAAGGTATACTAGAGAGTGGAACTTTAGTTTTTAAGATTGCAACCCTAGTAGTTAAGTTAGGTTATAACAAAATTACTCATTGATCAACTCTTGATCAGATTGTAATATTATTAAACGCCCCTTATGTAGTATTTAAAAAAAAAAAAATAGCCTTTTATATCTACTACTGAGAAGTAGAGTTAATATGAATAAAAATATAAAATATCAAAAAACAACGAATTTTAGTCCAATTAATTCAGATGATGAAGAAAAATTAGTCTGCCTAAATCCCAAAATAACAATAACTGTAAAGCTACAGAATCACATGAGAAAGAAGAAGAAAGTCCTAAAAAAACAACTAGAACTCTTACAGCCATTAAGCTACCACCAGTCATTTTAAGCAATGTAAACGACTGTAATGTAGTTCATAAGAAATTAAAACCTGGAACAATACAAGTGTCATGAATAACTGATTAAAATTGATGTTAGCTCTGATGAAGAATATAAAAAATTAATAGTTCTAATAAATGGGACTGACTTCGAAATGCACATATACGAGAACAAAACTACTAAATTCCTTATATTAATGGTAAGAAATTTGCAACTGTCAACTTCTGCAGGAGATATCGCCGAATAATTAAAGGAAAGTAGTTTCAAGATTAAGGAAGTAAACGCTAGTAATTGATCATACAAAGGATATTAACAAAATTTAAAAAATTCAGCATCTAAATCTTAAGAAGGTTAAAATAGAGGCAATAAGAAATAATAAATGCATAACACAGTGTAAAAATGCCAGATACATGGACACACACATAGATTCTGCAACAGACCACATGCCTGTCTTAAGAGTATAGGTTATCACAAGACAGCTGAATGTACAAAGCCTAGGAATAATCCTGCAAAACGTATCAACTGCTCAGATGCTTATCCCGCAAATTAAAGAGAATGTAAAGAACATTTTATGGAGCTAAAATTAAAGGTGTTTTGCTTCTGAACAAAAGTCTGCATGTATTGACAATATTTGAAAAAATATTTAAAGGCCTTTTTGGCTTATGGCAAATTTTAAATTTTGATATAAAAATTTTAAGACCCTGTATCTCGGTAACTAAGCCCTTTAAGGTTTCATGTTTCTATATCAAAATTTATCAATTAACGAGAGCTCTCTGTGCTAAACCGTTGTCGGTTGAATATACTAACACTATGTAACTATTATGGAACATCAGCTATAAAACCACTATCGCAGTATACATAGTATGTCGAGAATATTTAGGATTTATGATCACCATTACCAAAAGATAACATATATCTAATAGCCAGATACATCAGAATAAGATTTTCTAAACTGTAACTCTATAGGGATTTCTGAATGTTTATGATAATTTGATTTTTATATTAAAGCAGTGGAGATCCAAAATCAAACTTTCAGTCAAATTGTTTTTAACATTTCTTAACTTACGGGCAGAGAATACACTTTGCTAAAATGAGAATAAAGCAGTGGGTGAAAGGAGTGGGATACCGTTAATAGTGATAATTAACCAGTATTACAACATAAAATGATTCAATGATAAATACTATTTCTATGATCGACTACTTAACTTAGTGCTAATGGAAAATGATTTTGATCTACTTTTGCCAATATATGTCATCCAAGCTACTCTAGTTTCATTATTAAAAACAACATAAAACAAAAACAAAATAAAACCCTGTATATTGGAAGTTACGCAAAAGAAATAGGCTAGAGAAATCTGAATCCAAGATACTGGTATTAAATTAGCGAAGACGAAAAACAACCAGGGAACTCCCAGTACAAAAAATAACAAAATTGCCAGCTGTACCTGCAGTTTATGGATGTTTTCTTTGCTTCCATGCGATTCGACGTTTTTAAAAGTAACTTCTCTCATTATCGCTATGAATACGTAAGTGTTGATGCAAACTATAATAAGAACCGGCATAAGCGTACCTAGATATAGGTAAACCCCTGTGGGGTAACAAAAATTGTATTTCTTTTGTGTATATGCACTCCTGGTTATAATATTTACGATAGTTACTGGTATAATAGCAAAACCCCAACCAAATATTACAGATTTTAGAACAATATATTCTGGCAACACAGACAAAACTCTAACAAACCTCATATACTGCAAAAAAGAATACACCAGCATCCAGCAAAATTTGGAAATAATAATGTAATGCAAAAAAATTCCTAGTACCCCACAACCTTGTGGCGCAAACAGTATTTTGGTATCCGTTGCTTGCATTAGAAGTACTTCTATAAGTATAGCTACAGATAGATTTAGTAATATAATGGTTCCCTGCTTTCTGCGCCATCTCTTGAACATAATGGCTGTCGCAAAAATACCGCTTATACCCATGACAGTTATAGCATCTCCTAAATAGAATATGAAATCCATAATACGATCATCTACAGGGCTAATTTCATTAGGTAACATTATCCGTAGCAAGGAAAAATGAGTCAGATGCGAAAACGAACAAATGTGGTAAAGACTGTTGTTTTCAAATTGGCCCAGATAGTTTCCGCCTACCGTTGACCATTTTCCTTTGGTCCTCATAGTTTTCTTCCCGTAATCCCAAAAACCACACTCAGGTTGGTCAGTGTAATTGGACACTTTAAATAAAATCGGTATGGTACTGGGTAGGTTACAACCCAATTCTGGTATAGTAATACTTATTACAGGACCAGACGGCTTCTTGGTATAGTTACTTTCAAAAAATGAATCTTTAAAATACAGTGTGGTTATAATTGTTATATTACTAGAATTTAGGTGATTGAAAATTTCTTCTGGAACTATCATTGCAATCAAGACATCGGATTCTAAACTTTCAAAAGTGGTATTTCTAGCTAGACTTTCTATCCTTAATGGCTTTCCTTCTTGTTCATATACAACCAATCCGCTTACACCGCTCAACAAAGGATTACTAATATGTATAATTAAATTATTCTTTTGTAGTAACATTACATTAGATTGCACATTAGATTCTGTTAGAATATTATCTACCAAGTCTAATAAGTCATCAGATACGTTCAACAATTCCTGAGCAGATATCAAAGACTGTTTATTAATGTTCAATAAACTATCTGTTATTTCTAAAGTACTGCTTACTCCATCAAATTTACTGTTATTCAACTGAGAATACATGTTATCCATGAATTTAGATACCATGTAAACTGATAGCACGGGTAAATCGGGATCAGCATTTATAACTGATGTGACATTAGATACAATTTCTTGGCTTATATTTTGATTTAAGGTAGATTTTATGTATTTGCTGCTATCTGGGACTTGTACATCTTGATGACACTCGCCCAACATTTTGCCCCATTCTCCTCCATATAAAAATTTTCCTTCACAAATTCTTACCACTGGTAAACCATTTTCCTGTAAACACATATCGTTCGCTACTGCTCCTTGACCTATACGAGTCAAAGGCCAGGTTAAATTGTTATCATCGGTTTCGGGTAAACAATATTCGCTACTTGTGAATGTATTCATTGAAATCTGGGTCAGATTGTCCAGCTCACTTTTAAGTTGGTAAAAATCATCCATTACGGATTGGTTGTGATTAGTGGTGATGTGGAGCAGCAGATCTATTGATTCGAAGTCAAAATGTATTATATCCATCACTCTTATTTCTGACTTTAAGTTATCTAAAGATACTTTTTTGAATACTTCATCGTATTTTATAGAATGCTCGTATGAACAAGGGAATAGTATACAAAAACTCTTAATAGTGACTCTCAAAGAAAATTCGTTACCCGTTTTTTCTTTATAAGCTAGAACTCTATTGGAGTAAACTACATTTTCTTCATTGATATCTTTGTAGGCTTCGCACCAATAGTTGCCGATATACTTATCTTCCAAGTTAATTTCGTAAACGTTATATGATAGAGTTGCTCTATATTCTATGACTATGTCAACTGTGAGTCTCTTTTTTAAATCATATTGCGCTGCATCAGTATAACAGTAAATAGTTTTTTCACTCGCTTTATCGAAAAGACTTTCTGGATTATAGATAGTAAGGGATAGCTTAATTTGATTATCATCAAAGTTTAGTACCATTTCTACTTCTTCATTGCTAATTGTTTTAAGGATATTAACAGTACATAAAGAACACTGTAGGGATTTATCAGTATAAAACCATGCTTTATCACTCAATGCTTGAGGTTTGCTTGAAACATAGGGTAAATCGCTGCTCACATAGCACTCATCTCCTTTCACTAAATCTTTTAGAACAGTCAGATCAAAAATTGTTTCTATTTTTGTCAATTTTGACGGATAGAATCCTTCCTTCTTGCAGTAACACCGTTCTGATAGTATATCAGCACTTACGCAGTTTTTGGGACACCTTTCATTTGCTTCCTTTTTATTGAAAGCGCATACATGCCTGTGTTCTTTAAAACAAAATTCTGGAAAATATTCTTCCGATGTTGTATTTATAATTAAGCATTCTTTGTTAAAAAAATCTGGATCAGCTATAGATGCAACTAGGTCCTTGTCAAAATGTTTGCCTCTATCCTCACCCCAAGAGACAGCTTCATATGGGCCGTATTTTGAAAACCGCTTGTAAGGGACCCAAACGAATTCATTTTCTAGTGTTGTATTTGCTGTAGGTTCAGTTAGGGTTTCTAAAGTGCAGATGTTGCTCCATGGACGTGGGGATGAGATGAATTGGCATGTTTTGGACGTTTCTTCAAAATTTAGGGGACATCTTCGTATCTGGCTGATATTTGAACATTTAAATCGTTCTGGCTTCCAGGACTCATTTTCGCAAATCCTGGTTACCAAATGGCCATTTTCGTTTGTACAAGGTGGTACGGATATAATTATTTCATTAGAAATATTTCGGGAGATCCAAGTGACAGAAGCATTTAAGTCAGATATGTTTGATATATCTTCTGGACACGTCTGAAATAAAAAGAAAACTTAAATTAAAAACATATACTGGATTTTTGATTCAAGTCATTTGACTTGTGACTTTTAAGTTCAAAAGATGCCGCTGAAAGATGAGTAGCTGTTAATGTATAAGCTGTGCTTTAATTTCCAAGTACCTATATAGCTATTTATTTATCAGGTAATTCGGACACATTTTTTTTTTTATTAATTGTGACAGTCATATGCCGTTGCAATAATTGTTTTTTCGCAATGTTAAACTACTTAAATTCAATTGCAAATTTGAGTGCATTTATTCATTCAAGGCGTATAATTTCCTATTTAAGGTATTAAGTAGTAAATTTAAGCAGGAAAATAATACATTTTTCACAAATATAAGGCCAAAGAATTATTTTTAGATATTTTTTGTTAGTTTTATGTTTTGTAATAGAGAAAAATAATATGTGGTATATACAATTCTGAATAAAAGGAGAGTGCAGCAAAAGTAGGGATATGACGTCACATTCCATAGGCGTATTTTGCAAAATAAGTTTCTATAATATAAATAAGGTCACGGCATATATTAAATGGTATATACGCACTTCTTAGATTAAATTTTGAATGAAAAAAGTCATATTATTTACAAAAAATAAACCTTATGCTTCTGACAAAATTGTTGCACTTTATCATTGAAAGAATTAAATTTAACCAATAAATAACAAGGATGATTATATTTTGTCTATGGGATTAAACATTTGAATCTTTTGTCATTAGAAGTAACACTTCAGTACCTAAAATCAAAAACTACAAAAAAAAGTTCAAGAACTATCTTTAAAAGTCTTCACTATAACTACTAGTATCATTGTCTTTTCTGAAGTTTATTATTATAGGGTCTAAAAAGTTTTCAATTGCTATATCCACTTTTCAAAATGAATTTTCCACTTTTTAACACGATCAATGCACTTTCTCCAATGTTCTTCATTTACATCTTTAACTGCCTCCAAAAACAAATCTCGCACATCAGGTAATTTAAATGTTTTATTGTTTCGAGAAACATAACCTTTTGTGATCAGATCATTTCAATGGGATTTAACTCGTGGTAAGAAGCCAATCTGAGAATTTCAATCTTTTTCTCGGGCCATCTCGTCTATTATATATTTTTTTAATTTGTTTTTATGTTGCCTTGCTATTAGGATTAATTCTGCCTTTAAGGATTTAGGAGGACTGATAATATTTTTATTGTGATGCCATTTTGAAATATCTTCTTTTTTCCATCTTGTTGTACTTCTTTAATCGACTGTTATTGTTTTGGATAATGCATCCTATCGCATTATCCAAAACAATAACGAAGTTGGCTGAATTTTTTTTATAATGTTCAGAAACCAATTTTCAAACATGCCATCCATTTTTTCATGTTGTTTTCTTTTATTCGAATACATCTGTAAAAAATCCATCGGTACTCCCAATGTGGGTTATTATTAAACGTTTTTCTTTTTCTCTTGGATTTATTGATCCACAAGAGACCCCTTTAATAAAGGTTTGTTTTTTGTTTTTGTTGCCAAATTTGTGTTGCTTTATGTCCAGCATTAACCCATGTTTTAGCTAAACAAAATACCTGTTTATGCTGATTCCTTGCCTTCGCTATTTTTCCTAAATAATCATGTCTCCATGGAATGATTATTTTTTTCTGTTAAAAAGCTGTTTCCGTCACGTAATTTGTAACAAAAATTTAATTCATGTACTATTTTTTCCGATGAAAATATGATATATTTGGAAGAGTCGGGCTATTTTCTATTATTGAGTGTAATTTTTTAAGTGTAGTAATTTAATTTCGAAAAAAAATGTACCATTTGCCATTATTTACCCAAGTTTCAATAAAGGTCTTGTTTCTTCCTGGAACTTTTTCGGATGTGAGACTTCTCCAATAACTGTATCTTCTTTAATAATGTTATACATTGCCCGCTTAGATACTTTAGTATAGGTCTCATATTTAGTGGCTATTTCATCCACAGAAAGTGAAACAATGTCTTTTCGAAGATTATTAAGTACGATATTTTTTTCTTTTAAATAATATAATGCTTTGTTTCCAGTAGGTCGTTTATGGGTACTTGTGCTTGCAATATTTTCTAATGCACTCGCCATTCTTATATAACTGTAAAATTAAAATATTAACTAATACAAAATTTCGAATCAAATAAAATTCATACGATACGGCTATGCATAAATAAAGACTAGATGAAGATACACTTAACCCTAAAACGCTAAATACAATTTAAAAAATTTGGCGGCAGCAGAATCAAATAAATCACAAAGAGAAACAGTTATTAAGAAACTTAAATCACATTTTTCTGAAAAACACTAGGTAATCTACTATCATGGTAGAAGGAAAGAAGAATATAAAAAATAATAATAAACAAATGGGAGGAAACAGTAAGCAACATGGGCATGGAAATAGATATTATAAAATACAAATTAATGAAAAAGATCAAAATCTCAAATGCTAGAGAAAATTGCAGTAATAGACTACTTAGAAACAAAAATTTGCAACAATAGAAAAACTCAACATAAATTTACTACAAAATTAAAAGAATATTATTCGGAAAAAAAGAAAAAATATCTACAAAACCCAGAATACAAAACGCAATAGTGGTTCCAAGACTAAAATAAGAAAGTGAAACATGGTCTATCATAACAAATCATGAAAACAAAGTAGCGACAGCCGAAAGGAAATATTTAAGGAAAATCATAAGGAAAACAAGAGATATATACAAAGTACTTACATATTAAATGGATAGCCTGTATATTATTTAAATTTTAAATAATGCTCAAAAAGATAGGTTTCAAGTTTTTGAACCTGAACGCTATTTCACTGATGATCGCTAATAAGTCCGAAACAAGGAATCTGATACCCCTAAGACCCCATTTTTGAATTTTCTTTTTGATCACATTTTACCAATAGGTATACAAGGAGTTCCGTAAAAAAAAATTAATTCTACCCACCATACAAGGTGTGATCGAAAAAAGGGTAAAATATTCCGAGGGGTGATAGTACTCATGAAAATATATTTACATGAACATGTATCCAAAAATACATATTGAGGGTCACGGTCTAGTCACGTCTAATTACCTTCATTGCCCTTTATTCTACCCTCCAAATTCCGATGCACAATAGTTTCCTAAAATCAAATGTACTTATGCCGCGTTTGAGAATCCACATCGGATGCATTTTTTACATCTCGAGCGTTTTTTTATCCACATCGGACACATCTGTCCCATTACATTTACGTATACTGAATCACGTGATCAAAGATTTTTTACATCTCAGATGCATCCGATGTGGATTCTCAAACGCAGCATTTGTAGTACCTCTGTATGGTTCATATCCTTAGAAACCTAGTATATCCCTCCTCCTTCTTTTTTTTTTTATTATTATATATTTTTGTGTTCTTGATAATTTTAGTCTAAACCGGTTGACCCCAGAACCACTCTCGAACGATCAATCTACTTGTCCTGTGTTAGTCTGTCTATTTTTTTATGATCAATATTATCTCTTAGAGGGTTTTAAGTACTTTCGGTGCCTTTGCCAATTGTCAATATTGTATTCGTTGTTTTAATAACTTAATGCATTTTTCAATTTATTCTATGTGGACGCTGTCTTCGACGTAAGTTGAACATCTATTTATATGTAAATTGTTAATTTGTAACGCCTTTTAGGATGGCTTTCTAAGCCGAAAGCGCTCAGCCTATTTTTATTAAAAATATGTTAAATTTTTACACACTCACGTACTAATTCCACGTACATTTTTTTCTTTAACCATTTTTGGGTTATCTTTAAAATTCGTAATTTGCACTTACCCTCAAATGTCTGGAATACGGTTCATTTTAGGTAAATCATGTATAGGAGAAGAATTATAGAGAATGGCATCACAAGCAACTTTTACTATGATTCCTGTACTTTTCATATCTGTATATAGAAAAGAAAGTATACATACCCTTGAGAGTATTTTATAGACAACCCCAATTGTGGTATATTTATTAACATATTTTATTTAATAAAGAATACCTTTCATCCTGTAAGCAGATTGGCGTAGGTCGACCTTACTTAGTATCTCATACTACCAATTCAGTAATTTTTTAAAACTACATATTAAGTTGGTTGTGGTGATTTGTATTTTTATATCTAGTTAGGGTTGCCAGCATAGCAGTAATACTGACTTAGAGAAACATAATTTTATTGAGGAGTACACAAAGGGCATTTTTGTTTTTTACTCTTCACATTTCATCAGCCACCTGTGGTCTGAATGGCCTAGTGTCGCCCTCACCTGCGTTTATTTTAGTTTCGCGACACGTCTCCGGATAATTTTAATCTAAACCTGGAGTCCGAAGAACGATCGCCAATCGCGGACACTCCGGGTCAAAATGACGTTGCTAGCAACCCTAGTACCGGTTCATATTTGAGACCAAATATTGCAATAATTTCGAACAGCATATATCAAAATAAAATATTCTGTATAATGATTATTTAAATTTATATAATTTTTTTAATTGTGGTATATTAAGACCTGATTCATACACATTTAAAACTATTAAACAACAAAAACCAATAAGAACAAACATTTATAACTAAAGGAAAAATGATTAACATTAGGACAAAAACTTTATATGTTTAACAATGTTTAAAATCTATCCTGTAGATTTTCCAATCACATGTGGGTTATTTATTATTTCTATTATATGAAGAATTTATTCCGACTATTTATTTCGGATAAATACACTTTAGATTTCAAGTTTCTCCAGATGTAAAAAATTTTTGACAGTAGACAAACACAATATCAACAATGATGTTCTCTGTCATTTTCATAGCCAGCCATTATTACGAATGTGGAATGAGTGAAATATGTACCATCTACTTCCGAAGGATACTGTTATGTTGGCTTTTGCCAGTATAGTGAACTGTCAGTTGTCCGCATAGCAGCGCGGTCATCTGTCACTCACTCTCGACTTCTCTTTATGGATAAAAAGACGTTTTCTAATATTCAACAAAATGATGTACTGGTGATGGATCACGTGACCAATAAATGGCCGACTACTGTAATCATGATTTTTATCTGATGAAAAATATTTGAGAACGACTGACATTTGTGATTTTTGTAACTGTCTGTTTTTATTTAATGAAAACAAACAATTCGAAAAATTTTTGATAAGCATAAAGACTGAAGACAAGTACGGGCAATACAATAATTGAAAAAATATGTACCTGTCTTCATTTGCTTGCTGTATATCTAACGCTAACAATCTTATTTTAAAAGTTAGCTCATTTATAGATTGATTTAAAAAACCTAGTGAGTTTCTTCATTCATATTATTAGGAATTTTAAGCAAACTTTTCCTATTTCCTTATCTGTTTAATATTAATTAATCATTTAAGGTTATGTCACGTGATCCATAAGTGCATCAACATAATCGAGTTGATGGATTTGGTGACAACCATCTGAGAATTAGGTTGAATTTAAGAATATGATGTATGACTCATCTAAAAAAATGTGATGGATAAAAGAACAGTTTTGATGAAATCTAGATGTCATCGATGAATATTAGAAAACGCCTAAACTCAATGCTAGTCAATTCCTTTTACATATGTATTGTCATGTTCATGCTCATTAATGAGTTACTCAGAACTTATCAAACATGGTGGCAGCGCAATGAGAACCTTAGTTTTATTAGAAAAAACAAACTTTCGTGTCGAAATATCAAGCGACAACCGGATTATATCCTACCTATCTCAATGTCGCCTAACGAAACCGGCATTGTTAGCCGAGTCAGCCCTAATAATATTCACAGGTGCAAAAATTTTACTTTACGACACCGCAAAATGGCCACAGTCGCAAATATTCATAGCAGTCTCAGTTCAAAATAATAAAAATGACGCAGATAAGATTAAAATCCTAATTTATGTAATGGAGAAATCATGCTTCACATCACCTACAACATTCACAGATGCCTTAACGAGTTTCGAAGCACATTTCATTCCCAGACGGAACATCATTTGAACAATATAAATTTAACAGTCGTAATTAACAACCATCAGAGTCGGTTAAAATTTTCATTACAATCAGTTTAGGAGAACATTGCAACTTGGGTAATCTGAAAGAAGAACTTATCTGCGACAGAAATGTCGTAGGAATGACGGATAAGGAAACTAGCGAAAGGTTACATCTTCAAGCAAACTTAGGCTTAGAAGGCTGCATCTTTGCTACGAAACAAGCCGAAATGCAGGCAAGTTAAAGCAGAGAGTTACATAATTATAGCATCAACCCAACCGGCTTCACAGTAGCTACAGCTGATAAACAAAGTTTCTTTGACAAAACCAAAGTATGTTCCCAGTGTAATAAAAAGGGGGCGAATACTGCATCTATATCTTCAAATAAGAAACCTGATAGGAAGTGTCACCTTTGTAGACTAGTTGGATCACAAATTTGCGGCAATGTTATCTCGTTCATTTCCATAAAATCAGCTATTTCTTTTCTAAGGTCACAAAATCTTTTTAGCATTTTAACTTTACTAAGCCACCTTACTTCGCAATAATCTGTCACATCATTGTGTTCTGAAGAAAGTTCATCCAAAAATGCTTTAAACTGGCGATGGTTAAGACCGCGGGATCTAATAAAATAAGTACTATTTACTACTACATCCATTACATTATTCAATCAAATGGAAGATTTTTTGGTAAATAATGTAATACAGAATTATTAAATCACATTCTTGCACATTTATAGTGGTTGCTTCTTCAGAATTCCTATAAAACCTTTTCGTGAACCGACCATTCAAGGCGCACCATCCGTGCACAAACCAACTAATTTACACCACTGCAAACCATATTGCTCAAAAGTAATTTGCACCTTGGTAAAAGTATCTATTCCAGTAGTTGTTCCCGGTAGCTGCCGTAAAACCAGTAACTCCCTGCCACTGCAATTTCTTTATCAACACCTCGTAAAAAAAGTTAACTGGGCTGTGTCAGATAAATCTGTACTCTCATCCAAAGAAATCGAAAATGCTTGAAAACTAGCTAATGTATCTGTCAATGTTTTTTTGATATCACTAGCCACCATATTGTTGCCCTACAGTAGCCTGTGGCTGCTATAGGAATCGTACAAATACAAAAAGAAGTTCAATGTCACTCATTACCCTATGGTGTGCTGTGGTCGTCATAAGTAAAAGTACGGGTAAAAGAAGAAGATAGAACAGTTTAGAAATGTGTCGAAATGTCATTCCTTGTAAAGAAAAATCCGGATTGTTCCAGAAGGTTCTAGAAGGGAAGGCGAGCTATATAAGTCGACGTAAGTTTTTAGTTTTATGATAGACGTTACACGAGCCCTAACAACTATATGTTCGGCGAATCGGCCTAGGTCAAATTTCAAATTTCCGTCCCTATTTTTATGGAGTTCCAAAAAACTACTGTAGTTGGCGGGTGGCAAAATAACGACGTCTATTTTCTATACAAGTCAATGGGAATTAAAGTGATTTTTGTAAAATTTAGTGAAAAGAATAAAAATAAGCTGAAATAAAGAACCTGACTACATAACAAGTAACAAAAAACGGCAAAGCAGGATTTGCTTCGTTCCGGGTTGAAAAGCGGGATATAAATCCGATATAAAATTAAAGAAAACACAAGGAGATAAAAATCCAAGTCTTTTTAAAGCTTCTAGTGTAAGTAAAATAATGCATTTATTTCTAAATAAAAAATAATAAAGTCATAAATCCTGACTTACAAACAACAATAATTACACATTAAATTTAACTTACTAGAAAAGAAAATTTGCTTTTTTGTTTTTTGATGTTAGATGAAGAGTTACTACTGTTATTTTTCTTTATTGAACTCCAATTTAGTCATTGCAAATATTTTAACGCAAATATTTTTTTAATTTTCTTACGTCGTCCGAACATATAGTTGTTAGGGCTCGTATGTTAATGTTATCAGTTGTACAGTTATCGTAAAAGTTGAGTTGAAATAAATTAAGATACCCAAAACCTGCGTAACAATATCTATACGTCAAACAACAGTACGTCGCGATAAGCTCACTTTCTCAAACTCTTTCTTCTTTTCTGGGCACAAAAGTTCTTCAACGTATACCAGGTACTCTTTAATTAACAAACTGTCCCTCAGAAAATGACTTCGATGTTTTCGCTATTTTGGAACTAATTATAAAACTGGCTTTAACAACACTGTCTAGCTTTGTTCTTTGTGAATGGAACATTTGTTGCTGTTTTCCTAAATCGTTAATGAGTATTTTTAATTTTATCCTTTCTTGACTGGACCATCAGTGAATTATAATGAGCAAAATGCTTGCTAAAGTAATACAACTTCATATTGTATTCTTTTAAAACAGAAATTATTTCATTGCACAACAAACACAGGTTTACCACTGTGCAAGATAAAAAAGTATTGATCAGTCCATTTGTCTTGAAATTCACGACTTTCTGTTTCCACTTTCCGCTCTTTTGAACTAGACATGTTTTTCCCGCGTCGTACACTTGATCGTACGTGTTTATTGTATATGTGATGCGTACTTTATCAGTTGTTAAGAAGTAATGAGGTGACGCGCGCTGAGCTTTTATATATTACCTCCAAAAGTTTGTGGATCATTGATTTTTATTATACACTGTGTAAAGAATGGCATAAATTCCTTGTTTCCCAATTTAAAAACATTTTCAAATAAATTATAAAAACTTGACACACGTAAAAAGTTTCAATAATAATTCAGCAGGCTACTTTTTAGTAGGTACTTATTTATAACAGTAACACTTGAATACTATTAAAAAGTATTAAAAATTATTAAGAACCAAATGATTGCAGTTCTAATATACCAACTGGCAGGGTCGTCTTAAAATATTCGGCTTCTGTGGGTTACTAGAAAATACATCCGAAAAATGTCTAGTGTATAAAAGTAAACCCGATGACATAAACGAATTAAAAGATGGAATAAGATAGATTAGATTATATTAGATTTGAAAGGAGTTGGAGATTGTATGTCCCTGTTCAACGCGACCTTTTTAGATCTATTGTGGGACTCCGTTATTTAGAACACGTCATCTACTTGGTCTTTTTTTATTAGACCTAGTAGCCTTGAGACTAGCATAGTTGTATTGATGATACTTGTGTGCCTCGACGACAGTGTCCGGTAAGAAGCTCTACCCAATACCGATCAAGGAGAAGCGACAGTAGCTGTCGGTGCCTTTGATATCGGATGTACCTTTTTCACAGCATGACTTTGATTGATACACAACTTAGCACGCTGAGAAAACATGCTTATTTTCTACACTGAGCGAAATAGTTTGGCAAATTATCTGAAATTATTGTTATAGTCTATGCGCAAATGTTGTAATGTGATTTAATTAGATTGAAGTAGTTAGGGTTAATAGCAATGGTGAAATTTCGACACCAAAATATAATTCATTATGTAATAATTAATTACTTGTTATAAAAGTAAAAGACGTTTATTATTTTATAATTTATCTATAAAATTTGTTTAATATTTGATTTATTTATTGTTAAAAATGTAATAAAAGGCCCATATTTAAATTACTTTTTCCTTAAGTAAAAATAAGGTAAATAAAATTAAGGGTGCCAAAAAAAAATGAGGTAACAATTAAAAAGACATTAAGTTTGAGAGGTTCAACTAAATATTTGCAATGTGTATATATTTTCAAAGCTTTTAGGTTTAAAAAGTACTTACATATTTTTAGAATTTCTAGATTTATATTATATTGAAAGGACTTTCAAGTTTATCACTCATTTCTGTAGAAACAAGTGTTTTCTCGCCAAGTTAAACCAGATGTCATTTAAGGTTTATGTATTTAGAGTTAAATACCTGGCCTGGCTATCTCCCAGACAATACAAATATGTCCATTGGACTCCATTTGATATACCATTTTGGATATCTAGACGTCCAAAAATGAGTTTTCTGGACTTCCGACATCCAATGAACATCCAGTGAAGTATACAAATGGCACAATTTTGACCATTCAGAGGACGTCCAATTCTGGAATATATTTGGACGTCGAATACTGGACATTCAAAAAACGTCCGGGATTATATTTCCATTGAGACCACATCCCCACTTTTTTACAGAACCGCAACTCACCACACACTATTTTATATTATTAAGAATTTGTTTATTATTTTCGCAAACCGCTATACACCATTTATTTATTTTTTATTAAAAATCGTTTGACCTGAGCAGGAATCGAACTCACGACACATCCATTATCGTTTTACGCTTGCAATCGCTAGACGAGCTCGACCAAGTAACCACTTGAAAACTTTTTACTAGATATAGTTATAATTGAATAAGATTTCAAACTTCCGCTGATAGAATGAAATGCAATAGATTCAATTTGTCAATTTTTAATGACCAGTTATATTAAAAAAAAAGAAGTATATATAAATGGGTATTATCTGGTAGGCTTAATAAATAATGACCTGGACGTCAAAATACTACTAAACTTAAAATTAAGTCCAAAAACAGATGTTCTCTGGGTATCGATATTCAGCTGTCACTTTAATTAGCATAAACGGACGTACACTGGATGCCCGGATATGGACGCCCTGGCCCTCAAATAGATCTAAAGTGGACGTCCATTGGACTGTGTGTGCATAAACGAATTTTTCTAAATAGTAATTATTTAAGTATGCACCAATATTTCCAAAATCAACTCCAGTATGATTCATTCAATAAATGTAAATGTGAATGGGCAAAACATCTTTATATTGACATAATTGTAACTTACAATTTAGCCATATTAAAGGGATTTCGCCCACTTTGACCAATCCTAATTGAAACACGCGAATTTATTATATTTTTTTAAATATAATTTCAAAATAAAATAAACAAAATCTGCAGTTGATTGTTTATTAAATTTATTTAAAAGAAGAAAAACATATATTTCACAAAATACAATACCTACATATGAAAAATAAAATGTCAAAAATGATTAAATCATTATACTTAATATTTATGAATGTGATAAAATTCTTAGTTTCCTAATAACTTTTTGGGCACATTTTATATCTGTATTAGAATACCTAAGTGTGTAAAAATCTTCATCTTATTACTACACAAAACAAACATCAAAAAATATCACTTAACATTGCTCACGTACTAAACACAACTTGGACTGACTTTGACAGATAACATAATTTTGAGTGATACACAACTTATTTTCGCACATGCGCGTTACAAAACGGTACACTGAAAACACCAAGCTGTCGCTTCTCCTTAATCGGTATTCTCGGGCTCTACTGTTATCCTGACGATTTGACCTTTTGACGTTTTTGATCCAGTAGGTCATTCGTGAACTTTGCCTATGCTGTTCTTTGTTGAACTGTCTCAATTCTGGATAATTGTTCCACCATTCCTAAGACTATTTTTGCATCCTTTGTTTGATGGATGCCTTGCAAAGTGCCTTAGCAACTCTACAAAAGGATTCGGGGCCTGTCATTGCCATATCTGATCCTTCTCGAGCTAGTTCATCGCCCTTTTCATTGCCCTGGTATCCTTAATGGCCGAGTACCAAGGCTAAGGCCCTTTGTTTTGACTACTTATCTCTGTCAGGTCTTCTAGGCAATCTTTCATCAGTCGTGATTTATGATAAAATAATTGCCTTTATAGCTGCTTAGTTTTTAGAGTAGATGGCAATGGTTTTGGCTAATACTTGTTGATTTATGTATTTGTAAAATACGATAAGAAATGGGTAACATTTTACAATAAACCAACAGTAGAGTTCAGCAAGAGTTTATTCATCGTCTGGAACACTGTCATGCAGAAGAAGGAATACAGTTCGAACACTAACTGTAATTATGATTTGGCAATTTACTGTTATTGTTATATTACTTTTTCGATTTCAACTTGTAAAGGTCTCCACAAATACCAATTTCAAAATGATTGAATTTTCAAAACTTTCAATTACCGAAAATGAGTATGATATATTTTTGAATCGGCTATGAATGTACAATCCGAAAAAATATATAGAGTTCTCTATTTAAAAAATATGTAGGTGACGTCGTATTTCAACAAGTGAAGTAAATAATTTGGAAAGCAAGGAATTTATTTCATACTTTATATATGTCGTAGCCAAATTGTAGAACCTACCGTTTTATAAAATGTTTAGACATTTTACAAAAGGCGGCCAGATTGTCAAATTCTCGTTTAACATTGATTATTTTTTTATCTGGCTAGTCGAATTGTAAAGTGTTTAGGTGTTTTATAAAACGACGATCAATACGCAGCCAGATTGTCAAATGTTTAAGATTATCTGCTTAACATTCAGTCGGGTGAAATGTTTTAGTCCTTCTGTAAAATACGAATTTAAGTTAAAAGTAAGGACAATCAAATTTTTTTATTATAGATTTAACAGATCATCAGCGACCAAGTTTGACAATTTGGTCGCCAGTTATAAAACGCCTAGGCAATTTATAAAACGACGGATTTTTTAATCAGGCTACGACATATACACAGTTTATATTGAACCCTATATTATATTTTTTTTTAGACAAATCTGGCCGATCATTTTTATATAATGTAAATATGTTTTCTTTATCTAATTTTTATGTTTTCTTATGTAATTTTTCGTTATTCTAGAATTTTGAATCTGATACCAATTATAATTGAATGGACTAAAACAGTAAAAATTTTTATTAGTCTACTTTAAACTTTACCAATTCTTTAGCAAAATTTTGCAGATATCACTGACGACCAAAGAAATAATTGTTAAAGTTGAAAGTATTATGTCCACTATGTCCCGTGACGTATACCAATAAATCAAAAGAATTTATATTTTTTGTAACTTTTTAATATCAACTATCGCCAGCCAACCTGAGGCAAAGAATGTTTGGATTTGATTTTTGAATATTAATCGGAGTTCGATTTTTTATAGTATTCTTTAATTGAATTGTTGATTTTGGTGTATAAATTAGATATACGGTAGTATATAAAGGTAGTGGGTGAAAGTTTTAAGACTAGAATTGTGAAAGGAATAGGAAAAGTGAAAATTAAATGGACATAAGAAAGGAAAAGGTTGGTTTAATGAAGGGGCGTTCTGAAGAAACACGACAATGGGATCTGAATAAAGAAATATTAGGAAACACAGTGATAGAAGAAGACCAAGAAAAATAAAAATTAAAACAATGATATCTTATACATGAAATGAAAGAAATGAAGAAAGATTGAGAACAGGTAATGAACAAAATGGAAGGAAGGGGAAATGAAATGAAGAAAACTACAAAACAAATAATAAACATTAAATTAAGAAATTTATGTGAAAAGACAAAGAAAACTGGAGGAATTAGTAACATAAATAAATAGTCAATAATTAAAGAAAATAAAATAAGAAAGTCAAGAGTTAAATCAAGATGAAGAAGAAATAAATAAAAGAAAGAGAAAAGAATTAAATTGGGAGAAAATTAAGAAAATTGATGTAAAAACGTAAAAAAATAAAATAAAAATGAAGAATAAATAACTAAAAAAGTAAAGATACAAGAAAAATAAAGATAAAATTAGAAATTGAAGAAATAATGAAAAAGGAAAGAAATGAATAAAAAGTAGAAAACAAATTAAAGAGAAAAATAGATGACAAGATAAGAAAATTAAATGAAAAACAAACAGAAAAGGATTCAGAAAGAGAGCAAGAAAGAGAGCAAGAAAGAAAATAGAGGAAAACCGGAAACAAAATACAAAAAGTGAAAAGAAATATAAGAGATTTAAAAATCAAACGGTATAATGGGTACAAGGACATGTTTAAAAAACAATCCCCACTCATTTTTTTATAATATATCAGCCCTGATGTCACACTCTTTAAAGCACCTTAATATTTATGAATTTATAGAGAAGATACAAACCTCTTAGGGTTCCTTTTATAACACTTAGGGCGTTAATTATTATTTGCACACAATATCTGTTATTTTCCACAAAAATTATGAAAATGTATTTTTTACTCAAATGTGTCATAAAACTTCGTTTTTCGGACAGAAAACAATCGAAAAGGAGAACTTTTAAATATACTTCAAACGAACTGCTGAAAAATACTTTTACGACCCAGGCCGCAGAAGTAAAGCGGCTCTGCTATCTAAACTTTCTGTTTAATTTTCAGTTTACCTTTTCATACCGTTGGCGATAATTTTTTGCTATTGTAAAATAGTAGGTATCCTATAATGCACCTGTAGATATATCAAATATCAATTAAAGCAGTTTTAACTAAATAAGAGAAAAACTAAATAAATTATAAATAAATCAATTTAATACGTAAGCACACTGACATGACGAAATTATTGAATTATTATTAAGAATATACCTAGCTATTTTTATCGATCATATCTGAATTATATGTAAAATTGGAAATAATATAATTTCAAATTAATTTTCTATATTTTTGTAAATCTGTAAGCACTACTAATATTCTCACTTTAATACATTTTAGTTTGTTAAATTTCTTTAATAACATCATAAAACACGAACACATTTATGT
This sequence comes from Psylliodes chrysocephalus, assembly GCA_927349885.1. Lineage (NCBI taxonomy): Eukaryota > Metazoa > Arthropoda > Insecta > Coleoptera > Chrysomelidae > Psylliodes > Psylliodes chrysocephalus. Next base: position 819,558 of record OV651824.1, on the reverse strand, counting down.
AAATATTGACAAAAAATATTATAAATAAATAGTAAATATCAATTACGCTTTGCATCTGTGTGTCGTAACATAAGACACTGCATTTTAATCGTCTTAATACACCTTACACTTGAACACAAATTCAACAAACGACACTTAATAAGAAAATATACAAGTTCTATCAAATACGATCCCTTACCTGGGAACCCGGTGTCCCGAAGGCGATATTTATCAAAATAATTATCACAAAAACTGCTATCCTTGAGAAAAACACGAAATTACTACGAACTTCTCTCGTGAAGCACATCTCTAGCACTTGCAGAAATTTCAACAAATACTTTTAACAATCATTTGTTTATACAGTTAAATTACAGTTTTTTTGTGTGTACATATGAATTTACTAATTACACAATCTGGATTGGAAAACGCATTGGCGCAGATAAGAAGGGGATACGGGAATTTATTATTGATTATTTTCTGAAGAGCGCAGAATTTTATTTACGAAAATACGAGGTGTGACAATTAAATAACGGGACTGATCTGAAAAACATGCTTTACTACAAATACAAGTAATTGTTAATCCCTTTCTCTATACATACCTCTGAATACGTTTTTGTGCAATAAGTGGCAGCCATACTTGTGTAAAGATAGCTCCCGACTGGTGTGAACTTAGCAGACCAAACTTGGCAGCCAACATGTCGAAGGAACCCGAATGAACAGTGGCGTCGGTTCCAGGTTAATAAATTTTATTAAATAAATATTGCGGTAATTATTAAATAAACAGTAGAAGTAAGAACATTTTCAAAAAATATAAACCAAAAAATAGATAATAAGACAGATTTAGGAAAATTTGTATTCAAGAGAAATGAAAATATGGTCTTCTTAGGATTTTGATATATCGCGGTCAACAAAGAATCTTAAATAAGTACAAAACAAGACATACTATCAAGTTAATATTTTAACACGATGTAATCTATTCATAAGCCTCACTGAAAAAGTTACTGTTAATGTTTCGCAAGCCGTCAAAAAGTAGGAAAAAATTAAAAGAATATTAGAAAACTGTAAAAATAAAACGTCTGCCAACAAACTATCTACAGTAACTCCATAACTAGACATACTATCAAGTTCATATTTTAAGCAGAATAAGTCTATACATGTCTATATGTAATAGTGGTACTGTCAATTCATCGCAAGCCGTTAAAGAGTAGGAAAAAATTAAAAGAATTTAAAAACACTCTAAAAATAAATAGTCTGCTAACAAATTATCTACAATGCCTCCATAACTAAACATACTATCAAGTTCATACTTTAAAAAGAATAAGTCTTGACATATCTATATAGGATAGTGATACTATCAATTCCTCGCAAGCCGTCAAAGAGTAGGAAAAAATTAAAAGAATATAAAACAACTCTAAAGATAAAAAGTCTGCTAACAAATACCTCCAAAACTAGACATACTATCAAGTTCATATTAAAAAAGAAAATAAATCTACACATATCTTTGTTTAATAGTAGTATAGTACTTTTATTTCATCGCAAGTCGTCAAAGAGTAGGAAAAAATTTAAAAAGTTTAAAAATCTCTGTAAAAATAAAGAGAATGCCAACAAATTATCTAAAATACCTCCATAACTACACATGCTATTAAAATCATATCTTTAAAAACAAATAAGTATTTACATATCCACATTTAAAAGTGGTACTGTCAATTCTTCGCAAGCCGTTAAAGAGTAAGAAAAAATTAAAGAGAGAAAAATAAACTATGAAAATATAACGTCTGTCAACAAACTATGTAGAATAACTCCATAATTACACATACTATCAAGTTCATATTTTAAATGAAACAAGTTTATGCAAAGCCATATTTATTAGTCGTACTGTCAATTCATCGCAAGTCATCAATAGAAAAAAATTAAAAAAATTTAAAAAACTGCAAAAATAAAGTCTGCCAACAAACTATCTACAATAACCCCATAACTAGACATACTATCAAGTTCATATTTTAAAAAGAATAATGTATGAGTGGTACTGTCAACTTATTCTTTTTAAAATATATCACCTTGATAGTATGTCTAGTTATCGAGTTATTGTAGATAGTTTGTTGGCGGACTTTTTTTTATAATATTTTAATTGTGTCCTACTCGTTGGCAGCTTGCTATTAATTGTCAGTACCACTATAACATATAAAAAGGTACATACTTATTCTTTTTAAAATAAGAACTTGATAGTATGTCTAGTTATGGAGTTATTTTAGTTAATTTGATAGCAGATTTTTTATCTTTAGATTTTTTATATCCTTTTAATTTTTTTCCTATTCTTTTACGGCTTGCGATGAATTAACAGTACCAATATTATATATAGATATGTCAAGACTTATTCCTTTTACAATATGAACTTGATAGTGTGTCTAGTTATGGAGGTATTGTAGATAATTTGTTAGCAGACTATTTATTTTTAGAGTTTTTTTGACGGCTTGCGATAAATTGACAGTATCACTATTATATATGATATGTCAAGACTAATTTTTTTAAAATATGATTTTGATAGTATGTCTAGTTATGGAGGTATTGTAGATAATTTATTAGAAGACTTTTTATCTTTAGAAATTTTTTATATTCTTTAATTTTTTCCTAGTCTTTGACGGCTTGCGATGAATTAACAGTACCACTATTACATATAGATAAGTCAAGACTTATTCTATTTAAAATATGAATTTGATAGTAGGTCTAGTTATGGAGGTATTTTAGATAATTTGTTAGCAGACTTTTTATCTTCAGTGTTTTTTTATAATCTTTTAATTTTTTCCTACTCTTTGACGGCTTGCGATAAATTGACAGTACCATTCGTACATATAGATATATCAAGACTTATTTTATTTAAAATATGAATTTGATAGTATGTCTAGTTATAGAGGTATTGTAGATAATTTGTTAGCAGACTTTTTATCTTTAGTGTTTTTTTATATTCTTTTAATTGTTTCCTACTCTTTGACGGCTTGCGATGAATTGACTATTATATAAAATATATGTCAAGAATTATTCTTTTTAAAATAAGAACTTGATAGTATGTCTAGTTATGGAGTTATTGTAGATAATTTATTAGAAGACTTTTTATCTTTAGAAATTTTTTATATTCTTTAATTTTTTCCTAGTCTTTGACGGCTTGCGATGAATTAACAGTACCACTATTACATAGAGATAAGTCAAGACTTATTCTATTTAAAATATGAATTTGATAGTAGGTCTAGTTATGGAGGTATTTTAGATAATTTGTTAGCAGACTTTTTATCTTCAGTGTTTTTTTATAATCTTTTAATTTTTTCCTACTCTTTGACGGCTTGCGATAAATTGACAGTACCATTCGTACATATAGATATATCAAGACTTATTTTATTTAAAATATGAATTTGATAGTATGTCTAGTTATGGAGGTATTGTAGATAATTTGTTAGCAGACTTTTTATCTTTAGTGTTTTTTTATATTCTTTTAATTGTTTCCTACTCTTTGACGGCTTGCGATGAATTGACTATTATATAAAATATATGTCAAGAATTATTCTGTTTAAAATATGAACTTGATAGTATGTCTAGTTATGGAGGTATTTGTTAGCAGACTTTTTATCTTTGGAGTTGTTTTATATTCTTTTAATTTTTTCCCACTCTTTGACGGCTTTAGAATAGATAAATCAAGACTTATTCTATTTAAAATATGAATTTGATAGTATGTCTAGTTATGGAGGTATTTTAGATAATTTGTTAGCAGACTTTTTATCTTTAGTGTTGTTTTTATATTCTTTTAATTGTTTCCTACTATTTGACGGCTTGCGATGAATTGACAGTATCACTATTATATAAAGATATGTCAAGACTTATTCTGTTCAAAATATGAACTTGATAGTAAGTCTAGTTATGGAGGTATTTGTTAGCAGACTTTTTATCTTTGGAGTTGTTTTATATTCTTTTAATTTTTTCCCACTCTTTGACGGCTTTCGACAAATTGGCTGTACCACTATTACATAAAAATATGTCAAGACTTACTCTTTTTAAAATATGAATTTGATAGTATGTCTAGTTATGGAGGTATTGTAGATAATTTGTTAGCAGACTTTTTATCTTTAGTGTTTTTTTATATTCTTTTAATTTTTTCCTACTCTTTGACGGCTTGCGATGTGACAGTACCACTATTATATAAAGATATGTTAAGACTTATTCTGTTTAAAATATGAATTTGATACTATGTCTAGTTATGGAGGTATTTTAGATAATTTGTTAGCAGACTTTTTATCTTTAGTGTTTTTTTATAATCTTTTAATTTTTTCCTACTCTTTGACGGCTTGCGATAAATTGGCAGTCCCATTAGTACATATAGATATGTCAAGACTTATTTTGTTTAAAATATTATTTTGATAGTATGTCTAGTTATGGAGGTATTGTAGATAATTTATTAGCAGACTTTTTATCTTTAGACAATTTTTATATTCTTTAATTTTTTCCTAGTCTTTGACGGCTTGCGATGAATTAACAGTACCACTATTACATATAGATAAGTCAAGACTTATTCTATTTAAAATATGAATTTGATAGTATGTCTAGTTATGGAGGTATTTTAGATAATTTGTTAGCAGACTTTTTATCTTTAGTGTTTTTTTATAATCTTTTAATTTTTTCCCACTCTTTGACGGCTTTCGACAAATTGGCAGTACCACTATTACATAAAGATATGTCAAGACTTACTCTTTTTAAAATATGAATTTGATAGTATGTCTAGTTATGGAGGTATTGTAGATAATTTGTTAGCAGACTTTTTATCTTTAGTGTTTTTTATATTCTTTTAATTTTTTCCTACTCTTTGACGGCTTGCGATGTGACAGTACCACTATTATATAAAGATATGTCAAGACTTATTCTGTTCAAAATATGAACTTGATAGTATGTCTAGTTATGGAGGTATTTGTTAGCAGACTTTTTATCTGTAGTGTTTTTTTATATTCTTTTAATTTTTTCCTACTCTTTAACGCCTTGCGATAAATTGGCAGTACCACTATTACATATAGATATGTTAAGACTTATTCTGTTTAAAATATGAATTTAATACTATGTCTAGTTATGGAGGTATTGTAGATAATTTGTTAGCATACTTTTTATCTATAGTGTTTTTTTAATAATAATAACCATATCAATAATAATAACTAACATTGTATATTAAAAACTGATGTAGAAAAGTCTTAAGTGAAAGTAGGTAGAAAGGATGGTATCTAGGTTTATTTGTTGTTGAATGTCAATTTTGAAAAAGAGGGAGATGTCAAAAAATTTTGGTAGAAATAATTTATTTTAAAAAATATGGAGAAAGTATTGTAAAACTGATATTATAAGATATTGAATAAACAAATTTATCCAACCAAGTACATAAGTAAAATAATAAGGTGCATTATACAAAATGGATACGGAAAACATTCGTATTTGTGTTCCGAAAAGATAGATATAAAAGAAACCCAAGAAAGGACAGATAAACCGAAGATAGCAGAATATTTGTGAAAATAGACAATTTCAAGATAACATGAACAGTGAGTAATTTTTTTTATAAACTAATTATAATTAACTCAAGAAATAATTAATTTGTGTGAGAAAAGACATTGATAGTTGTTAATTTTTTGTAGTGTTTAATTTTAGTATATAGTGTATTTCGTATGAATGAAGAGTTGAGTGAATATAGTATAGATTTAGTGATTTAGTTTATTATTAATCCCCGTTAATGTAAATAGCGGGGTGTTTTGACAATTTCTGATTTAAAAGATTAGGATTTAATAATGTTTTCTAAAATAAATGTTGTAATTCTGGTTTTGAAAATTTGTTTATTCATTATTGAATATAGAGGGTAAAGCAAGTTGTCATATATTTTTTTAAATTTTTTTGTTGTTGATTATTGACAAATAAAATTAAAATAAAACCAAAATAAAGTTAAACTATCTAAAATAAAAATAAAAGAGACTACATAAAAGAAGTGTTAATTTGAAACACCCCTAAGAAAAGAAAAAAATTATTTGGTTTAAATTAAAAAAAAAGTTGCAAGCCAGGGTGAATAAATAACATAATAAAGAAAAGGACAAAGTAAAATTGATATTGTTTTGTTTTCATTACAATTGGCGCTAACCAACTTGGGGCCTTCTTAAAATAAAGTGAGAAGTGTATATAGTAGTGCTGTGATAAATAATTTAGAAATAATTTAGAAATAAATATTTTAAACATGGAGGATAAAATGGAATTAAGAGGGGGAAAGAAGGTTGGACAAACTGAGGAAGATGAAAAAGTACAAATTGAAACATCAATAGTAGAACAAAATGTTGCAGAAACAATAATGGATGTAAGAAGTAATGAAAGTAGTGAAGAAAACGAAGAAAGAAGAACCAATATCAACGGGGTAGAATCAAAACAAAAGAAAAATATTGAAGACCCAGTAATGAAAATGTTGTTATTGATACAACAGAAAATAGATGATAATAAAGAGGAAATTAAGCAAAATCAAGAGAAATTGGAGAAGAAAATAGAAGATAGTAAACAAGAAATAAAACAAGATTTTGAGAAAAAATTTCAAGAGCTAGATAAGAGACAAATAATAATGGAGCAAAAATTAAGTTTACAAGAAACAAAAATAGAACAAGCAGAGAAAGAAATCAACAAAATTGAAATAAATGTAATAACTAATAATAAAAACATTAAAATAATAGAAAAAAGAATAGAGGAAAGTGAACAAGAAAATTTAAAGATAGCTGAGGAGGAAAATTTAAAGACAAAAAGAGAATTGCAAAAGGACATTAAAATATTAGAAGAAGATATAAAGAGAAGAAATGACAACAAGTTTAAAAATATGGATGAACATATTAAAGAAGGTTTTAGATTGCAAGAAGAGATTATAAATTTGGAAACAAATGCACTAAAGACAAAGATTAAGAATGTAGAAAGTGAAGTAGAAAAGGATAAAAAAATCTGGAAACAAGAATTGGCAAATCAAAGTAACACACGAACAATAACAAGTTATAGTGGTGAATTGTTATTAAAATTTGATGGGGACATTAATAAATTACACCCAAAAATATTTTTACAAATGTTAGACAACAAAATTAAATTAATAAATGATATGGAAGAAATTAGAGAATTTGTTCGTATAAATTTAACTGGGCAGGCTTTATTATGGTATAACAGTAATGTTTTTGAAATACAAAATTATGAGCAATTTAAAACCAAGTTTCTTAATTATTTTTGGGGGGAGAATGCCCAATCTCTAGTGAGAGAGAAATTATACTTTGGGATATTTGACTACACTAGAAGTATAAATTTAAATTATTATGCTTTGAAATTGTGAGATAGCAGAAACAATAGCTCTGCAAAATATAAACAGATTCGAACAATTTTCTAATTATCTTTTAAGAGTTGAAAGAGGTTTGACATTGAACAGAAATAATGAGTCACAATATAACAACTACAATTATAGACAAAACAACAGTACTAACAACAATAACTTTAATAACTATAATAGACTTCAAAACAACAGAAACAATTACCAAAATAATAGTCAACAGAACCATTATAATTACAGATATAATACAAATAGAAACAATAGATTTAACAATAACAATAATAATGACAACAACTACAATAATAACAGAAATGATAACAATAACTATAACAACAATTACAGATATAATAATAACAGTAACAGATTTAATAACAACAATAACAGTCGAATGGGTAACAATACAAATTATAACAGTAATAGTAGAACAGAAAAAAGAAATGAAAATGAAGAAAGAAATCGTAAAATTAATATTCAACAAACAGAAAAGAAACCCAAGAAAGGACAGATAAACCGAAGATAGCAGAATATTTGTGAAAATAGACAATTTCAAGATAATATGAACAGTGAGTAATTTTTTTTTATAAACTAATTATGATTAACTCAAGAAATAATTAATTTGTGTGAGAAAAGACATTGATAGTTGTTAATTTTTTGTAGTGTTTAATTTTAGTATATAGTTTATTTCGTATAAATGAAGAGTTGAGTGAATGTAGTATAGATTTAGTGATATAGTTTATTATTAATTCCCGTTAATGTAAATAGCGGGGTGTTTTGACAATTTCTGATTTAAAAGATTAGGATTTAATAATGTTTTCTAAAATAAATGTTGTATTTCTGGTTTTGAAAATTTGTTTATTCATTATTGAATATAGAGGGTAAAGCAAGTTGTCATATTTTTTTAAAATTTTTTTTTTTTGTTGATTATTGACAAATAAAATTAAAATAAAACCAAAATAAAGTTAAACTAAAACTAAAATAAAATTAAAAGAGACTACATAAAAGAAGTGTTAATTTGAAACACCCCTGAGAAAAGAAAAAAATTATTTGGTTTAAATTAAAAAGTTGCAAGCCAGGGTAAATAAATAACATAATAAAGAAAAAGACAAAGTAAAATTGATATTGTTTAGTTTTCATTACAATATATATATATATATATATATATATATATATATATATATATATATATATATATATATATATATTATTTGGGAAATTAAAATTTTTCTTCTCAAAATCCTCGAGGAAGATGTAATGCCGGCCTTAGTTATTAAGTTTAAAATAGGCTTAAGTATAATTTTAATATTTGTAAATATAAATCATAATATTGTAACTAATTATTGTTAACGAAGAACTATGCAGTTAAGTAGGTTACCGGTATTGACACCTAAGCAATATGAGGTAATTTGTTTAATTAGATAGTTTTTCCAATATAGACTGCAAGGTTCAATGAAAGAACGAATGCAGTAATTCTTTGTAATGTAACCCATATTCAAGTTAAAAATAAATGATGCTATATATTATATATTCGATTCGACTTTGGTTTCATTAAATAAATAGAAGATAGTCTCCTGTCCTAACATTACATTATATATATATATATATATATATATATATATATATATATATATATATATATATATATAACTAGGCACCTGTTAAGTCTAATGTAGTTGTGGCACCAGTGTTATAATTAACGTCATTAAGGCACCATCTAATTGAAGTAGGCTGTGGCACCAGTATATATATTTCAAGTGGTATTATGGCACCATGCGCTGTTGTCAAGTTTACGTGGTGCTTAAACGTGGCTGTGTATATAATAACTTATACAGTAATTAATACGTTAAGAAGTCAGTAATTATTTGAGCACAGACGTATAAATTAATTTTAGCTAAATAAACAATTTTGATAAATAATCCCGAGGCAGATATATTTTTGATTTTAATTTGCTCTTTTATACACGTAACAATTATACAGGGTGCGCCATCTTCGACTGAAGATGTCATTGGTATTTTTACTTTCTTATACTAACATGTACGGTGTGTTCCATAAAGTTGGACCCATATGGGAATTTGTTTAATATTATGACCGGAAAAATACGTTGTAGGGCAATTGCCTCTGCCTATTTAAAAACTTAAAATTGTCTATATCAAAGTTGGCTACTGATATTAGTTTTTGTCAAGTTCGCATTAATAAATTGTTTTTATGAACAAATTGTTAAAAAAACACTGCCAACTTTAATATGGGTTATATTAAGTTTTTAAAAAAGCAGAGTTGAATGTCATGACGTTTTTTTCTAATCGTAATGTTAAGAAAATACCCTATGGATCCAACTTTATGGAACATACTGTATATGGGATGTATACCAGCAGTAATAATATAAGAAAGTATTGTAATCCAGAGAATTTTACACTTTGAGATTTTAACTAGTAAATTAAGTTAATAAGAAAATAAATTTTATTATTGTGTTCATACATTGTTTTTATAACAAAGCATCAAGTTACAAATGACGGAAGAAACGAATGTTATACAAATGTGTACTCGTTTACAATTAATGTCTTTATTTGGACGTAATCATTGTTGGTAAATTCATCATGTTTTGAAATATAATCCAGGATTTTTAATTTTCAGTTGATTTTTAAAAACAAAATAATGTTTACTGTAGATCTCAGGCATGAAATATTTTTATAATATGATCCCGCGCCTTTCCCAATGAAATATAGCATAAACTATTTCAGTAGCCCTATTTGAAATGAGTGTATTCATGTAAAAATCCTCGAGTAAATCTATAATTTTTGCATATTATTTGTTTTTAAAACTCAACAAGTAAAAAAAATGGAAATATACAGGGTGTTCCATTAGTGCGTAATTATTCAATATTTCAATTTGTGTTATAGACAAGCAAAACAGTTTTATGGATTTAAAAAGTACATATTTTAAAAATATTGTTGGATATACAGGATATTGCATTTTTGCCTGGCAAATAAAAATTTATGTTTTTTAAGTAGAACAACTTGTATTTTATTTTTAGAATGGTTTATTAATACTGTATTTAACTCTAGAATGTTTTTAAACAACATTAGTGTTGCCAAGCAATTTTTTTTTTTTCAATAGAGAATGATGCAGACCACAAATTAAATAATCATAACTTAGGTAGATTTACCTTAATTTTAAAATTGTTAAATATACAGACCTATAAGATACTAAGCTAACGAATAGTGGTGATAGAACTGGTTGATTTTATACAAAGTGTTTTAAAACATGTCTTAAATTTGGCTAGTTTTAAGTTAAATTTACTTTATTTTTTCAAATGCAACATCCTGTATATTATTTTAGTATAAAATTCTTTATACATATACCTATCCAAAGATTTCAAAATATTAGACAATAACACATATACAGGGTGTCCCATGAGAGCGTAATTGATGGATAGCCGTTGTATTATTGAAAATACGAAAAAAAAAGTTACATGACCATATTTATTAAATATTACCTAATATACAGGGTATTCCATAATCGAGAGGTTGACCAAACATACATTTTTAAAGGAAAATACCCTAGTTATAGATATTTGATTGTTTTCACATCGTCAAACCATTTTATTAGACTTCATTTATTTGCTATTTTGTATATAGGGTGTGACAAAATGCGAGGTAACGGTTTTCTCAATTTTTTAAATGAAATACCATATATCTTATACTACCAATTAATTAATAAAGGGTAATCCATTTAAAAACTCATAACCTAACGTTTTTAAACACCCTATATACAACATAGCAAATGAGGGAAATCATTTAAAATTGTTTGACGATGTAATAACAATCAAATATGTTTAACTACCTGTAAAGTGTTAAGCTTTAAAAAAATATAGATTCGGTCAGCACCTCGTTTATGAACAATTTAAGAACAATTGTTAAATATGGTCATACAACATTTATATTAAATTTTTTTTTTTTCGTATTTCCAATAATAAAACTGTCCATCAATTACGCCCTGATATAATTTATTGGCTAATATGTTGGTATCGTTGGATAGTTAAATGTATAACAAATTTTATGTTTAAATAATATACATGGTGTTGCATTTGAAAAATTGAGTAAATTGAACTTAAAATTAGCCATATTTAAGACATGTTTCAAAACACTTTGTAGAAAATAAACCAGTTCTATCACCGCTATTCGTTAGCTTAGTATCTTATAAGCCTGTATATTAAACAATTTTGAAATCAATCTAAATTTACCTAAATTATGATAATTTAATTTGAAGTCTGCATTATTCTCTTATTTAAAAAAAAAAAATTAATTGCTTGGCAAACATTCCCGGGTCGAATATAATATTAAAAAACCATTCTAACAATAAAATAAAATACAGGGTGTTCTATTTAAATTATATACATTTTTATTTGCCAGGCGAATACGCAACACCCTGTATATACAAAAATATTTTTAAGATATGTATGTTTCAGATCCATATACCTTTTATTTGAAACGTTCTGGCAACACCATACCTAAAGTCTATAAACTGATGCCACAACTATATAATGGTCTTAATTATTGCAATATTCCTGATGGATTAATGGTCTTGGGAAGAGGTCTTGGGAAATACAGAATGCATCAAACAGAAGTTAAATACATGTATAACATAAGGAAATAAAAAAACATAAGTTTAAAGTCAAAATGTGCATACTTTCGTGTTCAATAGCTTTACTTCTAATACTTTTTATTGTATCAAGAATATTTATTTCTGACACATTGGCCAAAACTTGGTTGTATTAACATGATTTTGACTATTATATTATTAAAAATGCTTTATACATAATTAGGGGTTAATTTAAAAATATCATTACATTCCATTTATTCGATACGTCGGCGTTATATGCGGCTTCTTTAATTGAATTTATACTAGACGGCACACCCTTGGATGACTTATTTCTTAAACTTAATTTCACCACATAGGTCTCTTTTTTTATAGCTGTTGTTACTAAATTATGCAATTGTTAATAGTATTGTAAATCGTTGCTGCTTTTAGTTATTTAAAATGTTTTTAAATGTTTAATCCCTATCAACAATTATTAATGTGTCCAACACATTCATGTTTAAAGTATGAACTAAATACATACTTTTTGCACACATCTTACTCGAAATATTTTTAAATATATATTACCAACGAAAATACAAACCACTGCCAAACAAATATACATATACACACAGAAAATACAAAAAAAAAAATGTTTATACTTTTCATCTAAATTTTTACATTACGGTCCATTTTGGATCAATCATGTAAAAAACAAAAATTATGACTATAATATCGCAAACAACTTTTATTTGAACAATTTTCTTATAAATTTGAATTTTGCATTTTTTTGTCAAATTTCTCGAATATGGACCATCTTAGAAAAAATATGTATATTACAAAAATTATAGCGATAAACATTACAAACAACTTTTACTTTATTTCTTCTCTTATCGTAAATAACAGATATATTTTATAAAGTAGAAAAACGGCCCTCTATAAAGTAGCCCAGATATTCCAATTATGCCTTATATCTATTCACCACAGGATGTATTAAGGCTTAAATTTAAAATTAGGTGTTTTTTTCTTCATTCGTTTTTTAGTGTTCAAAATTCGACATTTGCACTTTTTCTCAAATATCTCGAACACGGTACATTTTAGAAAAAATATGTACGGAATAAGCATTATAGAGGATAACAGTTTTTATAAAAACAATTTATTTAAAAATTCGAATTTTGAACTTTTTGTCAAATTTCTGGAATACGGACCATTTTAGAAAAATCATGTGTGGGACAAAAATTATAGAGAATAATATTAGAAGCAACTTTTAGTTGTAGAAATTTCTATTCCAAGCGTAAATAACAGATATATTCCAAAAAGTAGGAAATGACCTTCCATCAAGTACGTCAAAATCTATATTTGAGCAGCAGTAGCAGGATGGTTTATACGTCATATCGTCATTCTTCCTGTTCAAAATCATAATGATGTACCAAAGCGGCTAATTCTACTAATCACCTCGAACGAGAAACCATCGTGTAACAAAACTGAAATTAAAAGTTCAGAATTGCACATGCGAATTGATTATTTATTATAAGTCATCACAATATCACTCATCACCCCGCCATCACATATCGAGCAGATTCCTATTTACGTTTGTATTGTTTATTGTTTTTCGCTTGAAATATTTGCCACTGAAGATAGAATTCACGAGAAAACAGTAACACAAAAATGCGATATTAGACAAAGCGTTGTTGCCACATTGGTTGTTCAACAGTAGTAGTAATATGGTGCCTCAACAGCGAATAAGTATATGCCTTTGTAGGTGTTTAACCGTGGTAGTTAGAGTGGTGCCTCAAAAGCGAATAAGTATAAAATACAAGTTGGTGTATAACAAGGAGCGCGCTCCAGTTATAAACAGTAAGAACTAAATCCTATATAAGTATATGTTCAGCGACTTTGAAGCACCAATACGAAAATTCGCGTACAGACCCCAGATAATATTCTAATAGCATTTAATAGGGCCTGGCCCTCATAACGTTCTGGCACCAATATGTGGTGCCACAACGAAATTCTTGGTGCCTTAACGTACGGCAAGTCTATAAATTGGTGCCACAATGAATAAATGTATATAAATCACAAAACTATACTATCACAAAATTATCCGCGTTACACAGCTAACCATTTTCAGTGGCGTAACAAATAAATACCTATATATATATATATATATATAGGTTTTATTGCATATTTGGCCTTTTTAACACCTTACTAGCCCCTCTACCAAATTTCAGAAAGGTGCCATTTCGACCATTTTTCTATAAAAACACGATTTTAGTTGAACCGTATACTCCCCAGAGGTCAGGCCAGTCGCTAACAACGCTCAGACTTTTACGACGTAGTGGCACCTCGCATGTAAAAATGCTTTCTTACTTTGTGGCACCTTACTTTGTATACATTTTCTTACTTTGTGGCACCCCAGTTTGTTTTCGTAAGTGAACGTAAGAGCACCTTAGGTCCTTTGGTAGAAATATCCCAAATACCGACGACCAAAAGAATATTATAATATGTATGATTCAATTCCAAATTTGACAATATAAATTTACTTTTCGAGTGATAAAAATAAATAAAAATAAATAAAAATAAATAAAAATAAATAAAAATAAATAAAAATAAATAAAAATAAATAAAAATAAATAAAAATAAATAAAAATAAATAAAAATAAATAAAAATAAATAAAAATAAATTAAAATAAATAAAAATAAATAAAAATAAATAAAAATAAATTAAAATAAAATTAAAATAAATTAAAATAAATTAAAATAAATTAAAATAAATTAAAATAAATTAAAATAAATTAAAATAAATTAAAATAAATTAAAATAAATTAAAATAAATTAAAATAAATTAAAATAAATTAAAATAAATTAAAATAAATTAAAATAAATTAAAATAAATTAAGATAAATTAAAATAAATTAAAATAAATTAAAATAAATTAAAATAAATTAAAATAAATTAAAATAAATTAAAATAAATTAAAATAAATTAAAATATATTAAAATAAATTAAAATAAATTAAAATAAATTAAAATAATTTAAAATAAATTAAAATAAATTAAAATAAATTAAAATAAATTAAAATAAATTAAAATAAATTAAAATAAATTAAAATAAATTAAAATAAATTAAAATAAATTAAAATAAATTAAAATAAATTAAAATAAATTAAAATAAATTAAAATAAATTAAAATAAATTAAAATAAATTAAAATAAATTAAAATAAATTAAAATAAATTAAAATAAATTAAAATAAATTAAAATAAATTAAAATAAATTAAAATAAATTAAAATAAATTAAAATAAATTAAAATAAATTAAAATAAATTAAAATAAATTAAAATAAATTAAAATAAATTAAAATAAATTAAAATAAATTAAAATAAATTAAAATAAATTAAAATAAATTAAAATAAATTAAAATAAATTAAAATAAATTAAAATAAATTAAAATAAATTAAAATAAATTAAAATAAATTAAAATAAATTAAAATAAATTAAAATAAATTAAAATAAATTAAAATAAATTAAAATAAATTAAAATAAATTAAAATAAATTAAAATAAATTAAAATAAATTAAAATAAATTAAAATAAATTAAAATAAATTAAAATAAATTAAAATAAATTAAAATAAATTAAAATAAATTAAATTATAATAAATTAAAATAAAATTATTTTTATGTTTTGCAATATTATGTTAAGAGAAAACTAGTGATCATTTTTTTAATATCTATTTTTTTATTTATCTTAGAACTGACAAGTATTTGTTATAATAATACTTTCCCTAATTCAATCTTACGAGTAAATTTCCTGAAGCCGACTGAGCCTGTGACGGCTATTATTTTTATTTGCCGTGGCGCTCAGTGACTTAGAGATGATTTATAGGGCTATTTGACCTAAAGGTGAAGAAAACCCGAAAAACTTCAAGCATTATCATCGAGGCGGTAAAGCATGGCGAATTTGTAATATGGATGTCATATTAATAAAAATTAAATTACTGAATACAGCACACACCAAATTCTATAACGAACCATACAAATTATTTACAAATTCACCTGTTTTGCCGTAGAATTCGAGGCCGTTTGTCTCTCAATTATAAAATTGCCTACAAGTAAATATAAACGCCTTAGACAACTACGCTACCGAGCCAACTATGTTGTTTTTGTATTACTTAAACTGATATGGTGTATTACATTACGACTATGAAAATTGAAATTTTTTACTCGAGTGGGACACAAGTGTATAAAATCACTTTTACACAAATGATTTACAATATTTTTCCTACGACTACAAATTCATCTTATAAAAAAAATCAGGAAATCTGGCTATAAAGTTCAATCAAAATGTGTCTGGTTTTTTTATATGCTTTATAAATAAGTTTTATAGCGTTTTACCTCTTGTGTTTTGTCGTAATTAAAAACTTAATTTCATTTATAAACACTTTCATAGGATAATAACGGTGAAATAACATTAGGTATAAAAAAATATTAGTTAATTTTTTTTTAATACAATATATAATAAGATGAACAATCGTGAACAAGAACTTTCTTATAATTCTACTTTAAATTTTTTGCAGAACAATAATCAAAATGGTACAAAATAAATAGCAAAAAGAAAAGATCGGCCATAAGATTATTGAAAAGTACCTATTTAAAATAAATAACAAAACACGTATTTTCTCAATTTTCATATTTAAAAAAAAAGACGTTGCTTCTATTGCGCCGCGATATGGTCGAAACATGCAAAATTAATAAAATTAAGCGCTCTGTAAACTGAGCTAACAAGCTTGTCGCATAAATTATCTAATCAAATATATAAATAAAAAAAAAATAAAAACATTACTTTAAAATTATTTTAATAATTTGTTAAAAATAATTATCTAGAATCTAGATATAGAAATCAATATTCACGATTTAAATTTACTATCTTGTGGCATAATAAATACGTCAATATTCTTTATGCAAATATTAGTAATGACCTTAAATCCTTTAAAACATGGTGTACTGCAAATTTTCTTTCATTAAATTAAAAAAAAAAACAAAAATGCTAAACTTTAAATGTAATATTTCTAATATTTTAATAGATAGTCACAAGTCACAAACTGTATAAAATTTTTGGGTTTAAATATCGACACGGATTTTAAATTCAAATCACATGTGGATCCACTTTTAAACAACTCGCATCGGGTTGTTATGTCATTAGATCTACCTCTCATGAATTAGGAGTTTGTGCAGCAAAAACTGCATATTATACGTTAGTTGACTCTCATTTACGTTATGCTATTCAGTTTTGGGGAGTCTGTTCTGCCGAATTATTTGGTAGAGTCTTTATAATGCAGAAACGGGCAATAAGGTTCTTATGTGGAGCACACAGATTAGTTTCATGTAGACCGCTGTTCTTACAACAAGAAATATAAACATTACCTTCTTTATTTATCTTAAAAACTTGTTGCATGATCCATAACAACAAGTCGAAATATAAATCAAATTCCTGTGTAACTCGCCAAACGAGTAACTTGAAATTGCCTATTCCCAAAACTGAACTTATAAGAGACTGCCAAGTACGGAAGCATCTCCATATCATGGGGCTGTCAGGATCCGCACTCTGCAGAGGGTGCAAACAAGAAGATTAGACCATCGAGCATATCCTTTACGATTGCTCGACGCTCTTATTTATTAGAATATTTGTGTTCAGCGAGTATTGGTTAACCCAGCCGATATACGAGAAGCAATTCTTGGCAACGTTTTCAACTATATTAAATCTGTAGGCTGGCTCACGAGCTAAGAGGTGCCTGTCATCTCAGGAGGATGCACAATGGGCCTAATGAGGCCTAAGTGCTGTGGAAGTAACCCACCCTCCACACGTCACAGATTATAGATGCCCTTAACGTTTGTACTTTCTTAAAATAAATGTATAAATACAACAGTAGCTATAATTAATTCATATCAAATTAACTAAGATTTTTAGATGCTTTCATACTTATGTATATCACTGGTAATTCCCACTATTCCAGTATCGGTTCTTTAGTTTAATTTTCTATAAACTGAAACCATACATTTTTAAAATTAATTGCAAAAAATAATGCTTAATATCAACGGTGACACACGGTACAGAAGTCACCCCAACCAAACTTATCACATACCAAAATCCTGAAATTTGGCTTGGAAGCCAACGTGTTAAAAGCAAACGTTACACCATCAAGTTCTACTCATTCTCAAGCTAACAAATTTGTTTTTCGTCAACTTTTTTTTAATATGATATATATGGAGCCAGAAGGTATAAATGTACTAATTATATATACATATATAGGGTGCTAGAATGTATATATGTATAAACCATATATAAGGAGCCATTTAGTCAAATTAAGTGCCAAAAATTCCAGGTGCGAGAACGATTAAATAGTTTTTGGTGTGACTTCGTCGTTTTACCTGTATATATATATATATATATATATATATATATATATATATATATTTGTAAACGGTACAGTGTCGCCTCCAAAATATATAATAAAGAAACGTTATCACCTCATATATACCGTTTTTACCTCCGATTTCGGAGGCGTCAACGTTTTGCCGAATTTTCATCGGTTCTAGCCTCAGACGACCTCTAAACTCCCAAAAACGAAAGTTTTGTCGGAGGTGATATTGTAGCCTTTATATCACCAAAAAATCTTTTTAGTTCCTATGTATACCGCTAGCGCTAGTGTTGTAAAGAAAGTATACGACTAGTACGTTGTCCCTTCCGACTATATAAATCTTATTTTTGTATCACCTACGTTACTTTCCCGCCTCCGCTAAATGACAACCTCGCAGAAGAGGTCATAAGGATGTTTTCGCATATTTGGATCATTTCATATTTGCAGCTTTCGAAATAAAGATGTACCAGTAGTAGTGTATGAGTGTTAATTTGATAATGCCGTCAAGGACTGAGGTGCTTCTAAAACTGTGCGGTAAACACCAAAAAGATTTTTAATACAATGAGTTTAAACATTGGGTATGTGGAAATACAGTGTGTACCACTGGAAACTCCATCGATTGATTATTGAAAAACTATAAAAAAGAAAATAAAAAATTTGGGAGTATACCAATCTCAATGGAGACAGAATTTTTTCAAGAACATGTCACTCTTGGTTATACCGGTTGTAGATATCAACTTGTTTATTTTAAATAGAACTTATACAAGGTGCTCCATTAAGAATGGGACATAGAACAACTGAAGATTCACTGATTAAAAAAACGACGACTGAACGAAACATGGTTAGGTAAAATGTTACTCGTCTCCAAGTTGGAAATTCGCAAAAAATTAATGAAATTTTTTTATTACTTAGTATAATTTTACTAAATTCGGTAAACGTTTTTGATGGTGTAAAATATACATATCAGCAAAAAAATAAGTTAAATAAACTTTGCCAGTGGCAAACGGCATGTGTAAATAACACCTTCATTATCTGTAAATTTAATGCCAATGTCCTCAAACTTATTTGGGCTATAATTTTAAATTTTTTCTTAAATAAATTATTTACTCTTGATATTTCAAAATTTTAGAAATTCAAAATAAATTAAAATAAAGAACATCCATCTTTGTGCTAATATCTCGAAAACTTAATAAGCTTTCAACAAGAGTACGTAATTAAGGTGAAAAATATAAAAAAATAAAATTATAATCCAAATAAATTATTGAACCGTGGCGTAAAATTTAAAAGAAATAAGGGTGTTACTTAACCATGCCATACGCAACTGGCAAAGTTTAGTTAACTGATTTTTTTTGCTGATAGGTGTATCTAATAAAACCAAAAACGTTTGTTGAATTTAGTAAAATTATACTAAGTAATAAAAAAATTAAAACCATTAATTTTGAATTTTCAACTTTAACATCCTGTATTTTGGAGTCGAGTAACATTTTACCTAAACATGTTTCGTCTTATTTTTAGTCAGAAAATCTTCAGTTGTTGTCTCATTCTTAATTGCCAGTATATCTATTTTTACATTTAACCAAACGTATTTTGTACGATATTGTTTGATTTTTCCAATTTTTTGTCAGCTTCAGTAAAGGGCTACTGAATGACTGAATAGTTTCCTTTGTTAATTTACTATTTGGTTTTAGAACAAACTAACAAAAGTTAAAATAGAAATAAGTCATCGGATTTAGTGCTAGCGCATGTCCAAAATGAGACCGAATGCATCAAAGATCATTCTTTATTTTAGCTAACTTTCTCAAACCACAATAATTATTAAAAGTGAATAACAGTTTTCGTTATTAGAGAGAAATTTTTTTATGCGATACCTGAAAATATTTTTTATTAATTTTTAGTAGTTTTCTTAATTTAATTTTCTTGATTTTTCTTAATTTTTCTTAATTTTTCTTAATTTTTCTTAATTTTTCTTAATTTTTCTTAATTTTTCTTAATTTTTTCTTAATTTTTCCTAATTTTTTCTTAATTTTTCTTAATTTTTCTTAATTTTTCTTAATTTTTTCTTAATTTTTCTTAATTTTTCTTAATTTTTCTTAATTTTTTCTTAATTTTTCTTAATTTTTCTTAATTTTTCTTAATTTTTCTTAATTTTTCTTAATTTTTCTTAATTTTTCTTAATTTTTCTTAATTTTTCTTAATTTTTCTTAATTTTTCTCTAATTATTTTTCTTAATTTTTCTTAATTTTCTTAATTTTTCTTAATTTTTCTTAATTTTTCTTAATTTTTCTTAATTTTTCTTATTTTTCTTAATTTTTCTTAATTTTTTCTTAATTTTCCTAATTTTTCTTAATTTTTCTTAATTTTTCTTAATTTTTTCTCTTAATTTTTCTTGATTTTTCATAAATTTTCTTAATTTTTCTTTGTTTATTTATTTATTTATTTATATTTACATTTCCATAAGACAGTCATAAAAAATAGAACTATATGTAAAAGCTACCTATAGCTGAATGATAAAATAATAAAAAAAAATTATTAAAGATATAAATTAAAGATACTGTCATCATAATGCAAAAAATTCATCGAGTTTATAAAAAGCGTTAGTTACGAGGAATTCTTTAAGATGACTTTTAAATTACTCTATACTTCTACATGTTTTATGACTTGAGGTAATTTGTTATAAATTCTTGGACCCATATAATTTGACGAACAATAGGTTACTTTCCCCCTGGCTAGTGGAAAATGAGAAGATGGTGTTGGCTCGTTGGATAACTGTGATATTAATTATTGTAGATAAATTTCTTTAAATTTTTACGAAACGAAGTCACACAGTTCAAAAATATAAATTGAAGTTACAGTTAAAATTTTTAATTTTTTAAAGTATTCCTTACACGATGTACGACTACGAATATTCTCGATGTAGCGAATAATGTTTTTTTTGCACTATGAAAACAGAGGATACAGTTGTGGCATTACCCCCAGAGACAGTCACCATAACGTAACCTGGAGTCGACTTGTGCATAGTATAACGCTAATAGTTGGGTTTTTTCAAGAACGTTTCTCAAATTAAGGAAAAGAAACTTCAATGAGTTTATTTAGTGATTAGCTTCTCACAATGTTGTTTCCTGTTAAGATTTTCATCTAATAAAATGCTTAAAAATTTAAAGCTACTGTGGCTGTTCGTC